>JAHUYU010002942.1:0-24655 GCA_030439765.1 Tripidium arundinaceum
GTGAGCGCAACGCCCGGTGCCGGTGGAAACCAAACGCCAACTCCAAGAAACCAACACCCAACGGTGCGTCCGCATTGTAGGCCACCTCCCACTCCACTGACCGATCAGTTCTGCGCTCGCCGGGGGCCGGACGCGCAGGGGCGGCAGGGCAAGCCATCAGCGGCCGTCATGGCGCCGGCGCCTCTGCTGGCGGTGCTAGTGCTCGCGGTGGCAGCTGCGACGACGGAGGTGTCGGCGTCGGCGTCGGCGTTCGCGGTGGCATCCAACGCGACGGCGGTGGTGGCCGGGAAGCTGAACGTGCACCTGGTGCCGCACTCGCACGACGACGTCGGGTGGCTCAAGACCGTCGACCAGTACTACGTCGGATCCAACAACTCCATCCAGGTATGTAACACGACACCATATAGCTAGCCGTGGCGTGGCATCCTGCGCCGCCATGCTCCGGCCCTCCATCTTCTCGATCGGTTCTCAGTTTCTCACCTGCTCCTGGGAGTGGATGTGGGTGGCAGGGCGCGTGCGTGATGAACACCCTCGACTCCGTGGTGGACGCGCTCGCCAGGTGCACGTTCAGCTTCCCGGCCACCACCGCCGTCGCGTTGGATGCCACCGCGAACGCCGACGCCGACGCCGACACCTCCGTCGTCGCAGCTGCCACCGCGAGCACTAGCACCGCCAGCAGAGGCGCCGGCGCCATGACGGCCGCTGATGGCTTGCCCTGCCGCCCCTGCGCGTCCGGCCCCCGGCGAGCGCAGAACTGATCGGTCAGTGGAGTGGGAGGTGGCCTACAATGCGGACGCACCGTTGGGTGTTGGTTTCTTGGAGTTGGCGTTTGGTTTCCACCGGCACCGGGCGTTGCGCTCACCGCTCACGTCAAAAGAGGAGGTGTGACTGACCTGCTGACCACCAGGCCTGCAGGCTGCAGCCAAATGGGGCTTATGTACCGTCAGTGTTTTCCTAAACGCTAAACGGTAAACAGTCGGTCACCTACCGTTTAGCTATTATTCGGGCTAAACGGTCCATTAAACAGGCTAAACGGTCAATTAAACGGGATTAAACGGAAACGGTGCACCACCGTGTAGCGTTTACACGGTGTGTACACGGGCTAAACCGCCGTTTAGGCGAACAGTGTGTACCGTACACTGCGAGCTGCAGTAATACCTTGATATATCGTATTTATAGACAGGTACAGACATTTTGTTCCTATATAATAAATAAATGAGATCGGCGCGGGGTACATACATTCTAATCGATATGTATATATCTTTTTCTTATCAATCATAAGGTATTCCGGTCCATTTTGATAGCTCACGCATTTTGTCCACATGTACGTGTACGCCGGACTGACTTATAGACTGTAGTGACACGTGAACCGGCCGGCCGGCTGGCACAAACAATTTCATTTCTTATCTCTAGACTGCAGTGTAGCACCAGAGGAACACACAGAGTGAGATTTTATATATTCTTTCTGCATCCGTAGCACACACGCGGCAAGCAATCCAACGTTAAATACCACTGGTATGTTCTTTTTAACGAACCCACACGGAAAATATCTGTTTCTACTGATATAGTATAGAAAATACAACTAAATAGTTTTTTGCGTGTCTAATTATAGGGAAAAATAGAAAAATAGAAAGAAAAAAAAACACCAAAAAACAACTTAAATTCTACGGTCGCTTGGCAACAACATGCAATGTGCACAACACAAATACCACAAACTCCACAACCACTGGCAACACTGCTGGCCACCACAACAAACTCACCACTACACCCGTCAGTCACCACGCGCTCGTCTTCACCTTCGGGGAGGCTCCTCAACGAGTCTGGCACAGCGCCATCAATGCGGTTGGCGGAGAACGGTGGCAGCGACCCTTGGGCATCGGGAAAGTAGAACCACTCCTGGTGTCACCCTTTCTCTGAGGAGGGGAATGAGAGGTCGAGCTAGCGCACCTTCATGTTGTTGCGGAGTTGGATAGCAGCAACACTGACCTGGTGAGGAATCCCCCCTCCTTCGTCTTGTTCATGGACAGGAGAAAAATCCTCCTCCAAAGGGCGAAATGGGGGAGGGGGGCGATCCGCAGGAAGCACTGTTAGAGGATCACGAAGACCGCGAGGTGTGTGACCCCATGCGGCGTGAGGTCATGAAGCCGTAGCCCGTAGAAGTGAAGCAGTCCACAGAGGAAGGGGTGAGCCAGGACGCCGAGCCCGGTGAGATGGAAAGGGATGAAGGACAGAACCTCTGATCCCCAAGCCTCAGCACCCCCTCCTCCGGCCCGGTAGTCTCCACCCAAGCCTCTCCCTTGTGTCGAGGATCTTCCACTCCTGAAGCAACTCGAACGCTTTGCCCTCCACCTTATGCATCCTCCATTTTGCCATCGCCTCCGAAGGAAGGGGCGACGATGTTGGCTGTAGATGGCGCAAATTTCCGCTTAAGGAGGGGAAGGCGATGAAGGCCAGAGAGTATGAGGATGGCCAGGAAATGGGCACTGATGTGGGAGAGAAGGGACAACTTTCCTCCAAAAGTCACCCCTTATACCTCCGAGCAAGACGTCGTTGTGTCAAAAGGCGACGGGACCCACGTCATGACGGCCCCACAGTGTTAGGCTGCTGATGTCGCCCGCGCACACCCTCGCGTGGATCGAGGGGTCGCACCCCCTCGAATCCTCCATGATCATATGGACGGCCTGGATCCACGCGTTCGAAACGTCTCAGCCATAGACAGCGCGGATCAAGGCCACATGGTGGGGTGATTGCCACATTAACTCCGCGATCGAGGTTGGAATCAAAAAATATTAGAAGACACCATGCACTGTGGGCGGCATGCAAAAACCAGCCCTGTCCTTTGACAAGCCGGCCCCATGAAGGGCCCGAGGGCTCCCCTGGCCCACGATTCCGGAGGTTCGAAGGCTAGTCAACAGATGGCACGTGGCTGTCTCTGGAACAGGGGGAACGAGAGAGTGACGGGCACTACGTGATGAGCCACTAGTCGTCTTTAGCCTAGGCACATGGAATGCCATAGCCGTCGCAACGTGCAGCTTGAGCCGACGAAGCCTACTATGAACCCGTCGTCAGGAGTGGGATGCCAGGCGACAAGATGGCCCTGAGCCAAGTTGCCCGATCCACGACAGGCTGGGTAAGCAGGGCGCCTCATAGAGGCTCAGAGCCGGTGGTCCCTCGAGGGATTGACTGGGACCCTACTCGGGCTTTACCGGTTTGAGCTCACCAAGGGCGTTCCTGACCAAGAGGTCGTGAAGGTGTTCCTCACGTCCTTAGACGGGCAATCGAACCTGAAAGAAGAGTTTTCCCCTTTGGCCGAATGAACGGTCAAGACAAAGAGATCTCCTCACCGCCATCCCGGAGATGGCTCGGGAGGCCGTGTGGGGCTTAGGGGCTCCTGTTGAGTATCAAACATAGGGCTAGATTAAGTCCCCGGATTAGCACCATGACAGTCCGGTTAACCCCTTACCTGATTCTCCTAATTAGCCAGGGGTTCGGGGGCTACACCCGTCGTGTATGCTCACGCGTATGCTCTGGGCCATTGACGAATGGCTTGCTGGGCCCGAGAAGGCTCAGTCTGAGAGAAGGCCCTAGCACCTAGGAAACAGAGCTAATAGGCTAAGTCCCTGTTTGAGGCACCTGCACCCTGGGGCTCAGGAGTTCGGCCAGGCCGAGGCAGCTCCCGACCCCTGGGAAGAATGGCCGAGCAAGGGCTACAACGGGTGCCTCGGCCTTTGCTCGGGCTAGGCTTGGGTGGAGACTACCGGGCCGGAGGAGGGGGTGCTGAGGCTTGGGGATCAGAGGTTCTGTCCTTCATCCCTTTCCATCTCACCGGGCTCGGCGTCCTGGCTCACCCCTTCCTCTGTGGACTGCTTCACTTCTACGGGCTACGGCTTCATGACCTCACGCCGCATGGGGTCACACACCTCGCGGTCTTCGTGATCCTCTAACAGTGCTTCCTGCGGATCGCCCCCCTCCCCCATTTCGCCCTTTGGAGGAGGATTTTTCTCCTGTCCATGAACAAGACGAAGGAGGGGGGATTCCTCACCAGGTCAGTGTTGCTGCTATCCAACTCCGCAACAACATGAAGGTGCGCTAGCTCGACCTCTCATTCCCCTCCTCAGAGAAAGGGTGACACCAGGAGTGGTTCTACTTTCCCGATGCCCAAGGGTCGCTGCCACCGTTCTCCGCCAACCGCATTGATGGCGCTGTGCCAGACTCGTTGAGGAGCCTCCCCGAAGGTGAAGACGAGCGCGTGGTGACTGACGGGTGTAGTGGTGAGTTTGTTGTGGTGGCCAGCAGTGTTGCCAGTGGTTGTGGAGTTTGTGGTATTTGTGTTGTGCACATTGCATGTTGTTGCCAAGCGACCGTAGAATTTAAGTTGTTTTTTGGTGTTTTTTTTTCTTTCTATTTTTCTATTTTTCCCTATAATTAGACACGCAAAAAACTATTTAGTTGTATTTTCTATACTATATCAGTAGAAACAGATATTTTCCGTGTGGGTTCGTTAAAAAGAACATACCAGTGGTATTTAACGTTGGATTGCTTGCCGCGTGTGTGCTACGGATGCAGAAAGAATATATAAAATCTCACTCTGTGTGTTCCTCTGGTGCTACACTGCAGTCTAGAGATAAGAAATGAAATTGTTTGTGCCAGCCGGCCGGCCGGTTCACGTGTCACTACAGTCTATAAGTCAGTCCGGCGTACACGTACATGTGGACAAAATGCGTGAGCTATCAAAATGGACCGGAATACCTTATGATTGATAAGAAAAAGATATATACATATCGATTAGAATGTATGTACCCCGCGCCGATCTCATTTATTTATTATATAGGAACAAAATGTCTGTACCTGTCTATAAATACGATATATCAAGGTATTACTGCAGCTCGCAGTGTACGGTACACACTGTTCGCCTAAACGGCGGTTTAGCCCGTGTACACACCGTGTAAACGCTACACGGTGGTGCACCGTTTCCGTTTAATCCCGTTTAATTGACCGTTTAGCCTGTTTAATGGACCGTTTAGCCCGAATAATAGCTAAACGGTAGGTGACCGACTGTTTACCGTTTAGCGTTTAGGAAAACACTGACGGTACATAAGCCCCATTTGGCTGCAGCCTGCAGGCCTGGTGGTCAGCAGGTCAGTCACACCTCCTCTTTTGACGTGAGCGGTGAGCGCAACGCCCGGTGCCGGTGGAAACCAAACGCCAACTCCAAGAAACCAACACCCAACGGTGCGTCCGCATTGTAGGCCACCTCCCACTCCACTGACCGATCAGTTCTGCGCTCGCCGGGGGCCGGACGCGCAGGGGCGGCAGGGCAAGCCATCAGCGGCCGTCATGGCGCCGGCGCCTCTGCTGGCGGTGCTAGTGCTCGCGGTGGCAGCTGCGACGACGGAGGTGTCGGCGTCGGCGTCGGCGTTCGCGGTGGCATCCAACGCGACGGCGGTGGTGGCCGGGAAGCTGAACGTGCACCTGGCGAGCGCGTCCACCACGGAGTCGAGGGTGTTCATCACGCACGCGCCCTGCCACCCACATCCACTCCCAGGAGCAGGTGAGAAACTGAGAACCGATCGAGAAGATGGAGGGCCGGAGCATGGCGGCGCAGGATGCCACGCCACGGCTAGCTATATGGTGTCGTGTTACATACCTGGATGGAGTTGTTGGATCCGACGTAGTACTGGTCGACGGTCTTGAGCCACCCGACGTCGTCGTGCGAGTGCGGCACCAGGTGCACGTTCAGCTTCCCGGCCACCACCGCCGTCGCGTTGGATGCCACCGCGAACGCCGACGCCGACGCCGACACCTCCGTCGTCGCAGCTGCCACCGCGAGCACTAGCACCGCCAGCAGAGGCGCCGGCGCCATGACGGCCGCTGATGGCTTGCCCTGCCGCCCCTGCGCGTCCGGCCCCCGGCGAGCGCAGAACTGATCGGTCAGTGGAGTGGGAGGTGGCCTACAATGCGGACGCACCGTTGGGTGTTGGTTTCTTGGAGTTGGCGTTTGGTTTCCACCGGCACCGGGCGTTGCGCTCACCGCTCACGTCAAAAGAGGAGGTGTGACTGACCTGCTGACCACCAGGCCTGCAGGCTGCAGCCAAATGGGGCTTATGTACCGTCAGTGTTTTCCTAAACGCTAAACGGTAAACAGTCGGTCACCTACCGTTTAGCTATTATTCGGGCTAAACGGTCCATTAAACAGGCTAAACGGTCAATTAAACGGGATTAAACGGAAACGGTGCACCACCGTGTAGCGTTTACACGGTGTGTACACGGGCTAAACCGCCGTTTAGGCGAACAGTGTGTACCGTACACTGCGAGCTGCAGTAATACCTTGATATATCGTATTTATAGACAGGTACAGACATTTTGTTCCTATATAATAAATAAATGAGATCGGCGCGGGGTACATACATTCTAATCGATATGTATATATCTTTTTCTTATCAATCATAAGGTATTCCGGTCCATTTTGATAGCTCACGCATTTTGTCCACATGTACGTGTACGCCGGACTGACTTATAGACTGTAGTGACACGTGAACCGGCCGGCCGGCTGGCACAAACAATTTCATTTCTTATCTCTAGACTGCAGTGTAGCACCAGAGGAACACACAGAGTGAGATTTTATATATTCTTTCTGCATCCGTAGCACACACGCGGCAAGCAATCCAACGTTAAATACCACTGGTATGTTCTTTTTAACGAACCCACACGGAAAATATCTGTTTCTACTGATATAGTATAGAAAATACAACTAAATAGTTTTTTGCGTGTCTAATTATAGGGAAAAATAGAAAAATAGAAAGAAAAAAAAACACCAAAAAACAACTTAAATTCTACGGTCGCTTGGCAACAACATGCAATGTGCACAACACAAATACCACAAACTCCACAACCACTGGCAACACTGCTGGCCACCACAACAAACTCACCACTACACCCGTCAGTCACCACGCGCTCGTCTTCACCTTCGGGGAGGCTCCTCAACGAGTCTGGCACAGCGCCATCAATGCGGTTGGCGGAGAACGGTGGCAGCGACCCTTGGGCATCGGGAAAGTAGAACCACTCCTGGTGTCACCCTTTCTCTGAGGAGGGGAATGAGAGGTCGAGCTAGCGCACCTTCATGTTGTTGCGGAGTTGGATAGCAGCAACACTGACCTGGTGAGGAATCCCCCCTCCTTCGTCTTGTTCATGGACAGGAGAAAAATCCTCCTCCAAAGGGCGAAATGGGGGAGGGGGGCGATCCGCAGGAAGCACTGTTAGAGGATCACGAAGACCGCGAGGTGTGTGACCCCATGCGGCGTGAGGTCATGAAGCCGTAGCCCGTAGAAGTGAAGCAGTCCACAGAGGAAGGGGTGAGCCAGGACGCCGAGCCCGGTGAGATGGAAAGGGATGAAGGACAGAACCTCTGATCCCCAAGCCTCAGCACCCCCTCCTCCGGCCCGGTAGTCTCCACCCAAGCCTAGCCCGAGCAAAGGCCGAGGCACCCGTTGTAGCCCTTGCTCGGCCATTCTTCCCAGGGGTCGGGAGCTGCCTCGGCCTGGCCGAACTCCTGAGCCCCAGGGTGCAGGTGCCTCAAACAGGGACTTAGCCTATTAGCTCTGTTTCCTAGGTGCTAGGGCCTTCTCTCAGACTGAGCCTTCTCGGGCCCAGCAAGCCATTCGTCAATGGCCCAGAGCATACGCGTGAGCATACACGACGGGTGTAGCCCCCGAACCCCTGGCTAATTAGGAGAATCAGGTAAGGGGTTAACCGGACTGTCATGGTGCTAATCCGGGGACTTAATCTAGCCCTATGTTTGATACTCAACAGGAGCCCCTAAGCCCCACACGGCCTCCCGAGCCATCTCCGGGATGGCGGTGAGGAGATCTCTTTGTCTTGACCGTTCATTCGGCCAAAGGGGAAAACTCTTCTTTCAGGTTCGATTGCCCGTCTAAGGACGTGAGGAACACCTTCACGACCTCTTGGTCAGGAACGCCCTTGGTGAGCTCAAACCGGTAAAGCCCGAGTAGGGTCCCAGTCAATCCCTCGAGGGACCACCGGCTCTGAGCCTCTATGAGGCGCCCTGCTTACCCAGCCTGTCGTGGATCGGGCAACTTGGCTCAGGGCCATCTTGTCGCCTGGCATCCCACTCCTGACGACGGGTTCATAGTAGGCTTCGTCGGCTCAAGCTGCACGTTGCGACGGCTATGGCATTCCATGTGCCTAGGCTAAAGACGACTAGTGGCTCATCACGTAGTGCCCGTCACTCTCTCGTTCCCCCTGTTCCAGAGACAGCCACGTGCCATCTGTTGACTAGCCTTCGAACCTCCGGAATCGTGGGCCAGGGGAGCCCTCGGGCCCTTCATGGGGCCGGCTTGTCAAAGGACAGGGCTGGTTTTTGCATGCCGCCCACAGTGCATGGTGTCTTCTAATATTTTTTGATTCCAACCTCGATCGCGGAGTTAATGTGGCAATCACCCCACCATGTGGCCTTGATCCGCGCTGTCTATGGCTGAGACGTTTCGAACGCGTGGATCCAGGCCGTCCATATGATCATGGAGGATTCGAGGGGGTGCGACCCCTCGATCCACGCGAGGGTGTGCGCGGGCGACATCAGCAGCCTAACACTGTGGGGCCGTCATGACGTGGGTCCCGTCGCCTTTTGACACAACGACGTCTTGCTCGGAGGTATAAGGGGTGACTTTTGGAGGAAAGTTGTCCCTTCTCTCCCACATCAGTGCCCATTTCCTGGCCATCCTCATACTCTCTGGCCTTCATCGCCTTCCCCTCCTTAAGCGGAAATTTGCGCCATCTACAGCCAACATCGTCGCCCCTTCCTTCGGAGGCGATGGCAAAATGGAGGATGCATAAGGTGGAGGGCAAAGCGTTCGAGTTGCTTCAGGAGTGGAAGATCCTCGACACAAGGGAGAGGCTTGGGTGGAGACTACCGGGCCGGAGGAGGGGGTGCTGAGGCTTGGGGATCAGAGGTTCTGTCCTTCATCCCTTTCCATCTCACCGGGCTCGGCGTCCTGGCTCACCCCTTCCTCTGTGGACTGCTTCACTTCTACGGGCTACGGCTTCATGACCTCACGCCGCATGGGGTCACACACCTCGCGGTCTTCGTGATCCTCTAACAGTGCTTCCTGCGGATCGCCCCCCTCCCCCATTTCGCCCTTTGGAGGAGGATTTTTCTCCTGTCCATGAACAAGACGAAGGAGGGGGGATTCCTCACCAGGTCAGTGTTGCTGCTATCCAACTCCGCAACAACATGAAGGTGCGCTAGCTCGACCTCTCATTCCCCTCCTCAGAGAAAGGGTGACACCAGGAGTGGTTCTACTTTCCCGATGCCCAAGGGTCGCTGCCACCGTTCTCCGCCAACCGCATTGATGGCGCTGTGCCAGACTCGTTGAGGAGCCTCCCCGAAGGTGAAGACGAGCGCGTGGTGACTGACGGGTGTAGTGGTGAGTTTGTTGTGGTGGCCAGCAGTGTTGCCAGTGGTTGTGGAGTTTGTGGTATTTGTGTTGTGCACATTGCATGTTGTTGCCAAGCGACCGTAGAATTTAAGTTGTTTTTTGGTGTTTTTTTTTCTTTCTATTTTTCTATTTTTCCCTATAATTAGACACGCAAAAAACTATTTAGTTGTATTTTCTATACTATATCAGTAGAAACAGATATTTTCCGTGTGGGTTCGTTAAAAAGAACATACCAGTGGTATTTAACGTTGGATTGCTTGCCGCGTGTGTGCTACGGATGCAGAAAGAATATATAAAATCTCACTCTGTGTGTTCCTCTGGTGCTACACTGCAGTCTAGAGATAAGAAATGAAATTGTTTGTGCCAGCCGGCCGGCCGGTTCACGTGTCACTACAGTCTATAAGTCAGTCCGGCGTACACGTACATGTGGACAAAATGCGTGAGCTATCAAAATGGACCGGAATACCTTATGATTGATAAGAAAAAGATATATACATATCGATTAGAATGTATGTACCCCGCGCCGATCTCATTTATTTATTATATAGGAACAAAATGTCTGTACCTGTCTATAAATACGATATATCAAGGTATTACTGCAGCTCGCAGTGTACGGTACACACTGTTCGCCTAAACGGCGGTTTAGCCCGTGTACACACCGTGTAAACGCTACACGGTGGTGCACCGTTTCCGTTTAATCCCGTTTAATTGACCGTTTAGCCTGTTTAATGGACCGTTTAGCCCGAATAATAGCTAAACGGTAGGTGACCGACTGTTTACCGTTTAGCGTTTAGGAAAACACTGACGGTACATAAGCCCCATTTGGCTGCAGCCTGCAGGCCTGGTGGTCAGCAGGTCAGTCACACCTCCTCTTTTGACGTGAGCGGTGAGCGCAACGCCCGGTGCCGGTGGAAACCAAACGCCAACTCCAAGAAACCAACACCCAACGGTGCGTCCGCATTGTAGGCCACCTCCCACTCCACTGACCGATCAGTTCTGCGCTCGCCGGGGGCCGGACGCGCAGGGGCGGCGGGGCAAGCCATCAGCGGCCGTCATGGCGCCGGCGCCTCTGCTGGCGGTGCTAGTGCTCGCGGTGGCAGCTGCGACGACGGAGGTGTCGGCGTCGGCGTCGGCGTTCGCGGTGGCATCCAACGCGACGGCGGTGGTGGCCGGGAAGCTGAACGTGCACCTGGTGCCGCACTCGCACGACGACGTCGGGTGGCTCAAGACCGTCGACCAGTACTACGTCGGATCCAACAACTCCATCCAGGTATGTAACACGACACCATATAGCTAGCCGTGGCGTGGCATCCTGCGCCGCCATGCTCCGGCCCTCCATCTTCTCGATCGGTTCTCAGTTTCTCACCTGCTCCTGGGAGTGGATGTGGGTGGCAGGGCGCGTGCGTGATGAACACCCTCGACTCCGTGGTGGACGCGCTCGCCAGGGACCCAGCCCGCAAGTTCGTCGTCGTCGAGCAGGTCAGTACAGTACAGTACAGTACAGTACATCTTAAGCCTCCTTGTTCTTGGTCTTGCTATCCTATCCTTGTCGTCTACAAAATACAAGTGCTTGTGTTGCATCGCCTCCGATCCTCTGTTTTCTCGCCCCGACTTGTCCTCGTCCTTGTGGTCTACAATGCCTTATGCCTGCGTGATTGGCAATCTAACTTTGGTTGGATACTGCTGCTAGCCTGCTACACGTAAAAAAGATTGTCAGATTTCAAGCCAAAAAAAAAAACAACATTTGTACGCCATTATTAAATTATTAGAGTTTGAAGTTTTCACCTTCGCTGATATAAAAGCAGAGGAACAGTGTACATATTATTGCACACGATTTCCATTTTGATGTCGATACTGACAAGTACAAGACGACACAGAGGGTGCACGACATTTGGATCCAACCAGTCGTCGTCGACTGGTCTCTGCTGACTGCTTCTGTTCCATGACTTACTCTGCTTTCCACTCTGAATCAATCAAAAAAGATATAGGTAGATAGCTTAAGCTCTTCTTTTTTACTGCCTACTACGTCCGGTCCAGACTAGTCATCGTCTTCATTGTCGTCCTAGAAAGCTTCTAGTCTGTGTTACATCAGGACTCAGGTCCAGACCATACTTCTGCACCATTGTCATTGTACTTTCTACATATTCCAGAAATCTAACCATGAGAAGATATGCATTAGTATTTCACACCGATTTGATGTTGACAAGGACAAAAAAAGGGACCCTTGCTCCACTGCAGAGCAATCGTTTGATTGGTCCCGCCCTACTATCAACCGCGTTACATCCACTTCTTGTCCCTCAACTTTGGTTTGGGCAAAACGATTACTGTCCCGGAATTTGACACTGCTTGAGATTGAAACGGGTATGGGCACCCATACATAGGAGCACTGGAGCAGAGTTCCACAAGTAACATGTTGGTCCCTGTTCTAGCACTTGTACATGATAGCAACCCATGACCGAGGTAGATGTGGTTGTGGGCTCTTTCAACTTGTCAGTTTGGTATGCAATAATGCAAACTCTTTGATAGCTATATTTTTCTTTCAATACTTTCAAAGGTACAACGTCATAGGATTACTCTTTGCAGAAAATCCATGTATTTTTTATGTGCCCCAATAGTTATATAGTACTAAAATATTATTGACTGCAAGCGTTCTCTGAAGACAACCATCTGTTTTCGAAATGTCCAAAGTTTCAGTTGAATCTCCATGTGAACTGACTGATGAATTGAGGAGACAAAAACATCAAAACAAGCTCAGTGCTCTGCCTAATTTTGGACATGACAGCAAAGTTGAGGGACAAGAAGTGGATGTAACGCGGTTGATAGTAGGGCGGGACCAATCAAACGATTGCTCTGCAGTGGAGCAAGGGTCCCTTTTTTTGTCCTTGTCAACATCAAATCGGTGTGAAATACTAATGCATATCTTCTCATGGTTAGATTTCTGGAATATGTAGAAAGTACAATGACAATGGTGCAGAAGTATGGTCTGGACCTGAGTCCTGATGTAACACAGACTAGAAGCTTTCTAGGACGACAATGAAGACGATGACTAGTCTGGACCGGACGTAGTAGGCAGTAAAAAAGAAGAGCTTAAGCTATCTACCTATATCTTTTTTGATTGATTCAGAGTGGAAAGCAGAGTAAGTCATGGAACAGAAGCAGTCAGCAGAGACCAGTCGACGACGACTGGTTGGATCCAAATGTCGTGCACCCTCTGTGTCGTCTTGTACTTGTCAGTATCGACATCAAAATGGAAATCGTGTGCAATAATATGTACACTGTTCCTCTGCTTTTATATCAGCGAAGGTGAAAACTTCAAACTCTAATAATTTAATAATGGCGTACAAATGTTGTTTTTTTTTTTGGCTTGAAATCTGACAATCTTTTTTACGTGTAGCAGGCTAGCAGCAGTATCCAACCAAAGTTAGATTGCCAATCACGCAGGCATAAGGCATTGTAGACCACAAGGACGAGGACAAGTCGGGGCGAGAAAACAGAGGATCGGAGGCGATGCAACACAAGCACTTGTATTTTGTAGACGACAAGGATAGGATAGCAAGACCAAGAACAAGGAGGCTTAAGATGTACTGTACTGTACTGTACTGTACTGACCTGCTCGACGACGACGAACTTGCGGGCTGGGTCCCTGGCGAGCGCGTCCACCACGGAGTCGAGGGTGTTCATCACGCACGCGCCCTGCCACCCACATCCACTCCCAGGAGCAGGTGAGAAACTGAGAACCGATCGAGAAGATGGAGGGCCGGAGCATGGCGGCGCAGGATGCCACGCCACGGCTAGCTATATGGTGTCGTGTTACATACCTGGATGGAGTTGTTGGATCCGACGTAGTACTGGTCGACGGTCTTGAGCCACCCGACGTCGTCGTGCGAGTGCGGCACCAGGTGCACGTTCAGCTTCCCGGCCACCACCGCCGTCGCGTTGGATGCCACCGCGAACGCCGACGCCGACGCCGACACCTCCGTCGTCGCAGCTGCCACCGCGAGCACTAGCACCGCCAGCAGAGGCGCCGGCGCCATGACGGCCGCTGATGGCTTGCCCCGCCGCCCCTGCGCGTCCGGCCCCCGGCGAGCGCAGAACTGATCGGTCAGTGGAGTGGGAGGTGGCCTACAATGCGGACGCACCGTTGGGTGTTGGTTTCTTGGAGTTGGCGTTTGGTTTCCACCGGCACCGGGCGTTGCGCTCACCGCTCACGTCAAAAGAGGAGGTGTGACTGACCTGCTGACCACCAGGCCTGCAGGCTGCAGCCAAATGGGGCTTATGTACCGTCAGTGTTTTCCTAAACGCTAAACGGTAAACAGTCGGTCACCTACCGTTTAGCTATTATTCGGGCTAAACGGTCCATTAAACAGGCTAAACGGTCAATTAAACGGGATTAAACGGAAACGGTGCACCACCGTGTAGCGTTTACACGGTGTGTACACGGGCTAAACCGCCGTTTAGGCGAACAGTGTGTACCGTACACTGCGAGCTGCAGTAATACCTTGATATATCGTATTTATAGACAGGTACAGACATTTTGTTCCTATATAATAAATAAATGAGATCGGCGCGGGGTACATACATTCTAATCGATATGTATATATCTTTTTCTTATCAATCATAAGGTATTCCGGTCCATTTTGATAGCTCACGCATTTTGTCCACATGTACGTGTACGCCGGACTGACTTATAGACTGTAGTGACACGTGAACCGGCCGGCCGGCTGGCACAAACAATTTCATTTCTTATCTCTAGACTGCAGTGTAGCACCAGAGGAACACACAGAGTGAGATTTTATATATTCTTTCTGCATCCGTAGCACACACGCGGCAAGCAATCCAACGTTAAATACCACTGGTATGTTCTTTTTAACGAACCCACACGGAAAATATCTGTTTCTACTGATATAGTATAGAAAATACAACTAAATAGTTTTTTGCGTGTCTAATTATAGGGAAAAATAGAAAAATAGAAAGAAAAAAAAACACCAAAAAACAACTTAAATTCTACGGTCGCTTGGCAACAACATGCAATGTGCACAACACAAATACCACAAACTCCACAACCACTGGCAACACTGCTGGCCACCACAACAAACTCACCACTACACCCGTCAGTCACCACGCGCTCGTCTTCACCTTCGGGGAGGCTCCTCAACGAGTCTGGCACAGCGCCATCAATGCGGTTGGCGGAGAACGGTGGCAGCGACCCTTGGGCATCGGGAAAGTAGAACCACTCCTGGTGTCACCCTTTCTCTGAGGAGGGGAATGAGAGGTCGAGCTAGCGCACCTTCATGTTGTTGCGGAGTTGGATAGCAGCAACACTGACCTGGTGAGGAATCCCCCCTCCTTCGTCTTGTTCATGGACAGGAGAAAAATCCTCCTCCAAAGGGCGAAATGGGGGAGGGGGGCGATCCGCAGGAAGCACTGTTAGAGGATCACGAAGACCGCGAGGTGTGTGACCCCATGCGGCGTGAGGTCATGAAGCCGTAGCCCGTAGAAGTGAAGCAGTCCACAGAGGAAGGGGTGAGCCAGGACGCCGAGCCCGGTGAGATGGAAAGGGATGAAGGACAGAACCTCTGATCCCCAAGCCTCAGCACCCCCTCCTCCGGCCCGGTAGTCTCCACCCAAGCCTCTCCCTTGTGTCGAGGATCTTCCACTCCTGAAGCAACTCGAACGCTTTGCCCTCCACCTTATGCATCCTCCATTTTGCCATCGCCTCCGAAGGAAGGGGCGACGATGTTGGCTGTAGATGGCGCAAATTTCCGCTTAAGGAGGGGAAGGCGATGAAGGCCAGAGAGTATGAGGATGGCCAGGAAATGGGCACTGATGTGGGAGAGAAGGGACAACTTTCCTCCAAAAGTCACCCCTTATACCTCCGAGCAAGACGTCGTTGTGTCAAAAGGCGACGGGACCCACGTCATGACGGCCCCACAGTGTTAGGCTGCTGATGTCGCCCGCGCACACCCTCGCGTGGATCGAGGGGTCGCACCCCCTCGAATCCTCCATGATCATATGGACGGCCTGGATCCACGCGTTCGAAACGTCTCAGCCATAGACAGCGCGGATCAAGGCCACATGGTGGGGTGATTGCCACATTAACTCCGCGATCGAGGTTGGAATCAAAAAATATTAGAAGACACCATGCACTGTGGGCGGCATGCAAAAACCAGCCCTGTCCTTTGACAAGCCGGCCCCATGAAGGGCCCGAGGGCTCCCCTGGCCCACGATTCCGGAGGTTCGAAGGCTAGTCAACAGATGGCACGTGGCTGTCTCTGGAACAGGGGGAACGAGAGAGTGACGGGCACTACGTGATGAGCCACTAGTCGTCTTTAGCCTAGGCACATGGAATGCCATAGCCGTCGCAACGTGCAGCTTGAGCCGACGAAGCCTACTATGAACCCGTCGTCAGGAGTGGGATGCCAGGCGACAAGATGGCCCTGAGCCAAGTTGCCCGATCCACGACAGGCTGGGTAAGCAGGGCGCCTCATAGAGGCTCAGAGCCGGTGGTCCCTCGAGGGATTGACTGGGACCCTACTCGGGCTTTACCGGTTTGAGCTCACCAAGGGCGTTCCTGACCAAGAGGTCGTGAAGGTGTTCCTCACGTCCTTAGACGGGCAATCGAACCTGAAAGAAGAGTTTTCCCCTTTGGCCGAATGAACGGTCAAGACAAAGAGATCTCCTCACCGCCATCCCGGAGATGGCTCGGGAGGCCGTGTGGGGCTTAGGGGCTCCTGTTGAGTATCAAACATAGGGCTAGATTAAGTCCCCGGATTAGCACCATGACAGTCCGGTTAACCCCTTACCTGATTCTCCTAATTAGCCAGGGGTTCGGGGGCTACACCCGTCGTGTATGCTCACGCGTATGCTCTGGGCCATTGACGAATGGCTTGCTGGGCCCGAGAAGGCTCAGTCTGAGAGAAGGCCCTAGCACCTAGGAAACAGAGCTAATAGGCTAAGTCCCTGTTTGAGGCACCTGCACCCTGGGGCTCAGGAGTTCGGCCAGGCCGAGGCAGCTCCCGACCCCTGGGAAGAATGGCCGAGCAAGGGCTACAACGGGTGCCTCGGCCTTTGCTCGGGCTAGGCTTCCAACCCCCTCGACACCAAGAATATACCTCCGGAACCTGTCAGGCGTCTGGAGCCTAATACGCGGGCAGAGCTACAGAGCACCAAGTCCTGCCGGAGCCATGTTCCCTCGCTCCCACGAGGCCATGTCTGCCACTCTCGGCGTAGGTTCATGCCCAGGGCGTGACGCAATGCGACAAGGGATGTTGCTCACTCCCTCACACGAGCAAGCCTAGGCCCGCTTGGTAGTCTCATCCTGCACGCAGGCAGGCTCCTAGCGTGCGACGGACGCCATGAGAAGGCGAACCCGGGGAAGGCACAACGGAAGCCTGTAGCACTTGACGGTCAGCTCCAAGCGATAGCATAGGATGTCAAAGGCAGTTGGGCATTGTCGGCGACCACAACAAAATGAAGCACAGTGCCTAGCGCCGCCATAGACAAAGGAGGACTCGAAACCCTAGGAAACCCCCGAAACCATGTAATTGTACTCCTATCACCCTCCGGTATATAAGGTTGGGCATGGGCTCCTGTAGAAGGGATCAAACAATGCAACCCTAGAGATCAAACTCTTAGCTTTTGATTAGCTCCCCGAACGAGTGATCAAACCCGAACTCGATTAAGCATTCCTAGCATGAAGAACACCACTTCTGGACATAGGGCTTAGACGCCCGAACCAAGATAAACCCCTTGTGTTTTGAGTGCTTAAGACATCAAAGACCCATGCATTGGCCCACGTCAAACAACTAGATTATTGCCACAAAGTCAAACCCACAACAATGAGGATGCAGCATGAGTATCCAAAATAGAGTTTAGTAGTAGTGGTGCCTACCTGTCATGAGGTCCAAGTGATTGCGGAAGGTCATGACGACTCATACTCATGCCTTACTTCACATCTCACCTACAAGAAAGGGTTGGAATAGATGGAATTGAGATTGTTCATGAAAGTTGATGAAATTGAGCTATAAAGAGACATAAATCTCATGATTTGAAATGGAGAGTTTGCTTGATAAACTGAGAGTGGATTGGTGTTGTGCTAAGAGGTGTTTAGACATGGGGTTATGGTGGTGATGCCTAGAGGTCAAGCATTTGCATCACAAAATATCCGGGGTGTTTTTGGGAACAGTCCGAGTGTACTGCTTGACAGTCCGGGAGTGCATTCCCGAAGAGGGTTTTTATGGTTTTGGGTCTAGGTGTTCCTATAAACAGTTAGCATGTTCCTCCGGATAGTCCGCGGGTGCAGCGGATAGTTTAGGAGAATGGGGGAAACAGTCTGTGGGTGCATGTCAGGTTGTATCAGCTCTATGTGATCTCATGAACAGTCTGGGTGATCAGGCGGACAGTTCACCAGGACATCAACAGAACCCATGTAGGTTGTTGTTCTTGGTGTTCTTGGGGTGGCTCTTAGGGTTTGTGGGTGAGGCTTCCTAGGTGTATTTAGTGATCATCTAGTAGTGTTTAGGTGATTTGTTGTTGTGTAGCTTAGGGTTTGGCTTTGCATGAGAAGGTTTAAGCTAGTCATTGGAATTTGGGAAAAAACATGATTAAAAGGGGAACAAAACATGAAAGTGGGTTTGATGAACTTAACATTGGTGAGCTGATGACCTTGTGTCACCAAACTCAAGCTCGTGCTTTACACCTTCTTGCATCCAAGTAGGGAAGGAGAAATTGAGTGGAATTGGGATATCCTTGCATCAAGCATACACATCCATTTAGAGAGAAATTCATGAGATGAAAGATTAGAAAAGGAGTAGGGCTTACACTTGAGATGAATTTGATGCTAGCAACCTTCATCTTCACCACATGCGAGATGAAACCAAAGATTAAGGTTGGGATTTGCATTTGAGAAGTAAATGAAACATTTCTTGAGCTCACTCAAGTGATGGAGATGTAGAGGGGGATGATGAGCTTCATCTTCTTCTCTTGTTGGTAGGGATCTTGCTCTTGGATTTCTTCTCCTTGATCTACCTTCTCCTTTCTTGCCTTTCTTCTTCTCTTTCTAGTTCTTGGATTCTCCCTCCTTGAGAGAGAGAGGGGGGAGATGAGAGTGGGTGAGTGGGGTGATGAGGGGGCTGGATCTGGTGATTTGGGGTGTTTAGTTTGAGCTGACATGTTGGGCCATGGGGGAGATGAGGACAGCTCATTCAAATGCAGTTCTGTTGCATAAGTGTTCTAGCACACAGTTTGGTGGTTCTAGCGGACAGTTCGACAGAACATGGATTCTGGATCTTTTTTATTAAGATGGAGGAATCGAGAATGGAGTTCGATTAGTACTCTTAGAAGTTTGTAAGGACCACTTGGAACTTAGAGCACACTTTCCAGGAAACATCTATGGGATTTGACATAGGTCAAACGATCGGGTTGAATGGAGTTGACTTGGGTTGACAAGAAAGTTTAGTGAAGACATTAGCTAGATCCAGGTCTCTGTCGTCAAGAGTTAGGGTTAAGTGATATCCATCTAGTTTACCAGGGTGCCCATCACAGGAAAAGATCAAGAGAGAGAGAGAGATGTCATGGTCAAGGTCAACATGGAGCATGTGATATTGGTGGCTTATGGGTGATTAGCAGGGTTTAACATCACGGACCAAGGGGAGGTGATGGGTAGGAGTTAGAACTTCCATGGAGGTTTTTGAAGAATTTAAATTTGGAATGACCGTTGGATTGTGATAGTGCTTCTCGGACCGTCCTGGCTTGGAAAACGACGTGCTGTGCCTAAGCCATTGCCCAGGCCCATGGCCCTGATCAGCATGGCTCGGTGGCCCGGCATGCTGGCCGGGCAACCCAATTGACCATCTATACTGGGGCCATGTGCATGGTCGCAGCGGTCGCAAACTTCAGCAGGGGCACACGAAGGTACAATTTTATTTATTTTTTCCAATAGGCAAAGTATCTAATGTTTTTAACCAACTTTTTACAAAAAGAGTATTAGTTTTTTTTACACTACATACACCTAGGAAGCCTCACCCACAAACCCTAAGAGCCACCCCAAGAACACCAAGAACAACAACCTACATGGGTTCTGTTGATGTCCTGGTGAACTGTCCGCCTGATCACCCAGACTGTTCATGAGATCACATAGAGCTGATACAACCTGACATGCACCCACAGACTGTTTCCCCCATTCTCCTAAACTATCCGCTGCACCCGCGGACTATCCGGAGGAACATGCTAACTGTTTATAGGAACACCTAGACCCAAAACCATAAAAACCCTCTTCGGGAATGCACTCCCGGACTGTCAAGCAGTACACTCGGACTGTTCCCAAAAACACCCCGGATATTTTGTGATGCAAATGCTTGACCTCTAGGCATCACCACCATAACCCCATGTCTAAACACCTCTTAGCACAACACCAATCCACTCTCAGTTTATCAAGCAAACTCTCCATTTCAAATCATGAGATTTATGTCTCTTTATAGCTCAATTTCATCAACTTTCATGAACAATCTCAATTCCATCTATTCCAACCCTTTCTTGTAGGTGAGATGTGAAGTAAGGCATGAGTATGAGTCGTCATGACCTTCCGCAATCACTTGGACCTCATGACAGGTAGGCACCACTACTACTAAACTCTATTTTGGATACTCATGCTGCATCCTCATTGTTGTGGGTTTGACTTTGTGGCAATAATCTAGTTGTTTGACGTGGGCCAATGCATGGGTCTTTGATGTCTTAAGCACTCAAAACACAAGGGGTTTATCTTGGTTCGGGCGTCTAAGCCCTATGTCCAGAAGTGGTGTTCTTCATGCTAGGAATGCTTAATCGAGTTCGGGTTTGATCACTCGTTCGGGGAGCTAATCAAAAGCTAAGAGTTTGATCTCTAGGGTTGCATTGTTTGATCCCTTCTACAGGAGCCCATGCCCAACCTTATATACCGGAGGGTGATAGGAGTACAATTACATGGTTTCGGGGGTTTCCTAGGGTTTCGAGTCCTCCTTTGTCTATGGCGGCGCTAGGCACTGTGCTTCATTTTGTTGTGGTCGCCGACAATGCCCAACTGCCTTTGACATCCTATGCTATCGCTTGGAGCTGACCGTCAAGTGCTACAGGCTTCCGTTGTGCCTTCCCCGGGTTCGCCTTCTCATGGCGTCCGTCGCACGCTAGGAGCCTGCCTGCGTGCAGGATGAGACTACCAAGCGGGCCTAGGCTTGCTCGTGTGAGGGAGTGAGCAACATCCCTTGTCGCATTGCGTCACGCCCTGGGCATGAACCTACGCCGAGAGTGGCAGACATGGCCTCGTGGGAGCGAGGGAACATGGCTCCGGCAGGACTTGGTGCTCTGTAGCTCTGCCCGCGTATTAGGCTCCAGACGCCTGACAGGTTCCGGAGGTATATTCTTGGTGTCGAGGGGGTTGGAAGCCTAGCCCGAGCAAAGGCCGAGGCACCCGTTGTAGCCCTTGCTCGGCCATTCTTCCCAGGGGTCGGGAGCTGCCTCGGCCTGGCCGAACTCCTGAGCCCCAGGGTGCAGGTGCCTCAAACAGGGACTTAGCCTATTAGCTCTGTTTCCTAGGTGCTAGGGCCTTCTCTCAGACTGAGCCTTCTCGGGCCCAGCAAGCCATTCGTCAATGGCCCAGAGCATACGCGTGAGCATACACGACGGGTGTAGCCCCCGAACCCCTGGCTAATTAGGAGAATCAGGTAAGGGGTTAACCGGACTGTCATGGTGCTAATCCGGGGACTTAATCTAGCCCTATGTTTGATACTCAACAGGAGCCCCTAAGCCCCACACGGCCTCCCGAGCCATCTCCGGGATGGCGGTGAGGAGATCTCTTTGTCTTGACCGTTCATTCGGCCAAAGGGGAAAACTCTTCTTTCAGGTTCGATTGCCCGTCTAAGGACGTGAGGAACACCTTCACGACCTCTTGGTCAGGAACGCCCTTGGTGAGCTCAAACCGGTAAAGCCCGAGTAGGGTCCCAGTCAATCCCTCGAGGGACCACCGGCTCTGAGCCTCTATGAGGCGCCCTGCTTACCCAGCCTGTCGTGGATCGGGCAACTTGGCTCAGGGCCATCTTGTCGCCTGGCATCCCACTCCTGACGACGGGTTCATAGTAGGCTTCGTCGGCTCAAGCTGCACGTTGCGACGGCTATGGCATTCCATGTGCCTAGGCTAAAGACGACTAGTGGCTCATCACGTAGTGCCCGTCACTCTCTCGTTCCCCCTGTTCCAGAGACAGCCACGTGCCATCTGTTGACTAGCCTTCGAACCTCCGGAATCGTGGGCCAGGGGAGCCCTCGGGCCCTTCATGGGGCCGGCTTGTCAAAGGACAGGGCTGGTTTTTGCATGCCGCCCACAGTGCATGGTGTCTTCTAATATTTTTTGATTCCAACCTCGATCGCGGAGTTAATGTGGCAATCACCCCACCATGTGGCCTTGATCCGCGCTGTCTATGGCTGAGACGTTTCGAACGCGTGGATCCAGGCCGTCCATATGATCATGGAGGATTCGAGGGGGTGCGACCCCTCGATCCACGCGAGGGTGTGCGCGGGCGACATCAGCAGCCTAACACTGTGGGGCCGTCATGACGTGGGTCCCGTCGCCTTTTGACACAACGACGTCTTGCTCGGAGGTATAAGGGGTGACTTTTGGAGGAAAGTTGTCCCTTCTCTCCCACATCAGTGCCCATTTCCTGGCCATCCTCATACTCTCTGGCCTTCATCGCCTTCCCCTCCTTAAGCGGAAATTTGCGCCATCTACAGCCAACATCGTCGCCCCTTCCTTCGGAGGCGATGGCAAAATGGAGGATGCATAAGGTGGAGGGCAAAGCGTTCGAGTTGCTTCAGGAGTGGAAGATCCTCGACACAAGGGAGAGGCTTGGGTGGAGACTACCGGGCCGGAGGAGGGGGTGCTGAGGCTTGGGGATCAGAGGTTCTGTCCTTCATCCCTTTCCATCTCACCGGGCTCGGCGTCCTGGCTCACCCCTTCCTCTGTGGACTGCTTCACTTCTACGGGCTACGGCTTCATGACCTCACGCCGCATGGGGTCACACACCTCGCGGTCTTCGTGATCCTCTAACAGTGCTTCCTGCGGATCGCCCCCCTCCCCCATTTCGCCCTTTGGAGGAGGATTTTTCTCCTGTCCATGAACAAGACGAAGGAGGGGGGATTCCTCACCAGGTCAGTGTTGCTGCTATCCAACTCCGCAACAACATGAAGGTGCGCTAGCTCGACCTCTCATTCCCCTCCTCAGAGAAAGGGTGACACCAGGAGTGGTTCTACTTTCCCGATGCCCAAGGGTCGCTGCCACCGTTCTCCGCCAACCGCATTGATGGCGCTGTGCCAGACTCGTTGAGGAGCCTCCCCGAAGGTGAAGACGAGCGCGTGGTGACTGACGGGTGTAGTGGTGAGTTTGTTGTGGTGGCCAGCAGTGTTGCCAGTGGTTGTGGAGTTTGTGGTATTTGTGTTGTGCACATTGCATGTTGTTGCCAAGCGACCGTAGAATTTAAGTTGTTTTTTGGTGTTTTTTTTTCTTTCTATTTTTCTATTTTTCCCTATAATTAGACACGCAAAAAACTATTTAGTTGTATTTTCTATACTATATCAGTAGAAACAGATATTTTCCGTGTGGGTTCGTTAAAAAGAACATACCAGTGGTATTTAACGTTGGATTGCTTGCCGCGTGTGTGCTACGGATGCAGAAAGAATATATAAAATCTCACTCTGTGTGTTCCTCTGGTGCTACACTGCAGTCTAGAGATAAGAAATGAAATTGTTTGTGCCAGCCGGCCGGCCGGTTCACGTGTCACTACAGTCTATAAGTCAGTCCGGCGTACACGTACATGTGGACAAAATGCGTGAGCTATCAAAATGGACCGGAATACCTTATGATTGATAAGAAAAAGATATATACATATCGATTAGAATGTATGTACCCCGCGCCGATCTCATTTATTTATTATATAGGAACAAAATGTCTGTACCTGTCTATAAATACGATATATCAAGGTATTACTGCAGCTCGCAGTGTACGGTACACACTGTTCGCCTAAACGGCGGTTTAGCCCGTGTACACACCGTGTAAACGCTACACGGTGGTGCACCGTTTCCGTTTAATCCCGTTTAATTGACCGTTTAGCCTGTTTAATGGACCGTTTAGCCCGAATAATAGCTAAACGGTAGGTGACCGACTGTTTACCGTTTAGCGTTTAGGAAAACACTGACGGTACATAAGCCCCATTTGGCTGCAGCCTGCAGGCCTGGTGGTCAGCAGGTCAGTCACACCTCCTCTTTTGACGTGAGCGGTGAGCGCAACGCCCGGTGCCGGTGGAAACCAAACGCCAACTCCAAGAAACCAACACCCAACGGTGCGTCCGCATTGTAGGCCACCTCCCACTCCACTGACCGATCAGTTCTGCGCTCGCCGGGGCCGGACGCGCAGGGGCGGCGGGGCAAGCCATCAGCGGCCGTCATGGCGCCGGCGCCTCTGCTGGCGGTGCTAGTGCTCGCGGTGGCAGCTGCGACGACGGAGGTGTCGGCGTCGGCGTCGGCGTTCGCGGTGGCATCCAACGCGACGGCGGTGGTGGCCGGGAAGCTGAACGTGCACCTGGTGCCGCACTCGCACGACGACGTCGGGTGGCTCAAGACCGTAGAAGTGAAGCAGTCCACAGAGGAAGGGGTGAGCCAGGACGCCGAGCCCGGTGAGATGGAAAGGGATGAAGGACAGAACCTCTGATCCCCAAGCCTCAGCACCCCCTCCTCCGGCCCGGTAGTCTCCACCCAAGCCTCTCCCTTGTGTCGAGGATCTTCCACTCCTGAAGCAACTCGAACGCTTTGCCCTCCACCTTATGCATCCTCCATTTTGCCATCGCCTCCGAAGGAAGGGGCGACGATGTTGGCTGTAGATGGCGCAAATTTCCGCTTAAGGAGGGGAAGGCGATGAAGGCCAGAGAGTATGAGGATGGCCAGGAAATGGGCACTGATGTGGGAGAGAAGGGACAACTTTCCTCCAAAAGTCACCCCTTATACCTCCGAGCAAGACGTCGTTGTGTCAAAAGGCGACGGGACCCACGTCATGACGGCCCCACAGTGTTAGGCTGCTGATGTCGCCCGCGCACACCCTCGCGTGGATCGAGGGGTCGCACCCCCTCGAATCCTCCATGATCATATGGACGGCCTGGATCCACGCGTTCGAAACGTCTCAGCCATAG
>JAHUYU010000013.1:0-23624 GCA_030439765.1 Tripidium arundinaceum
CTCCAAAAAGTGTGTTATTTCAGGCAGTTCTGCCACAGGGCATGGGCGGAACGTGGGTGCACAGCGCAACGTGACTACTTTAGGGCCCACACTTGGAAAATTCTACAAAGATTCGAGTCTGGCTACAGTAACAAAAGATCTCCATCTCGGTTCAGCCTTCAACCTTTCTCAAGGGGTCATGGTCATTACTCACATGGATTAGGAGATAAACATGCTCAAAGTTGGCATTGTTAGTGAAAAACTGGGTTCACCAACTAAATATCATTTCATTAACAAGAATAGTTTCGTAACTAAATTCTTAAATGATTTAATATGCTTTCAATTAGGGTAGGACCTTAATAAATTAGTTATTCAGAGGCTTCAAAAATTACAGAGAGCATGTAATATTACCATGAGCCTACTGTAAAATTTTCAGGGCTAGCATTTCTACCAATGCATCACAAAAAGTCATTCCCTAAATAACCATGATAATAATAAGCATTTTAAAATAATAAAGTAAGACTAAAGGTATCATTGAACTGTATGAACTAAATACACTAACAGATAGATCATGAATTTAGGAATCTGATAAAATTTATTTCATGATAATAAATAAATAAATAAATTCAAATGAGCTCTAGAGATGAAAAAATGGCCTGGATGGATAGCTCTTGATTTTAAATGAATTTAGAAAGAAGAAGAGATAGAATCGGAGGTCGTATGGTAGAGATATAAATTTTGCAAGGTGGCCGCTAATTAATCTCATGGAGGGTGATTAAAGAAAGCGATTAGTGGCATTTGGCTAGCTACCTCGGTGAATTACAGCTCGGAGAGAGATCTCAACGGGATGAGCTTTGAGCTCGGAAAGAGAGAGAGGCTGGAGAGGTGAGAGGAGCGAGCAGCGACATATGATGGCAGCGAGCTCGGCGTCACCCTTTTATAGGCAGGAGACGCAGGGCGCGGAGGCAGCGCGACGTATTAATTATTTTTACGGAACGATTAGCAGACAAAGTAAAAACACGACAGCGACGCGTCGTGTGGTTTGTAGCTAATTAGCTTACTTAAGGGTAATAAAGCACTGTTCATGCACGACGTGTTGCTTGGGTGAACAGTGTTTTCTGCGTGCTACAGTGTTTTATGCGCGCTACAGTGATTGGCTGCAGGGCGACAGATTTTGCAGAGCGCGGTGTTTGCTGCTGCTGCGGTCGGTCGTCGCCGTGCGCATGCTGCACGGGCTAAACAGAGCGGTGCGCGTGCTGCGCGGCTAAGCAGAGCAGTGTGCCGTGTGCGCGCTCCGGGGATTTGGAAGAGGACGAATAGTAAGAGCTGGAGTTGGAGAATATTTAGATAATGGATAAATTAGAGCTCAAATTGAGAATTAGTGCAACAAAATTTAATTCCTCATTTTACCACATGCAAAAATACATAAATATGATGCTCATGTCATGACTAACAATTTTTAACTGGAAGCAACAACAGAGGAGTTATAACTATAGAAGTTCATCATAATTTTCTAATCACCCGGATCAAAATTGATTAGTCGCGCGTATTGGTTTTTATTCACTAGCGTTGAGCAACAAAACACATAACACTTTCACACAGAAACTTTGTTGACTGGGTTTTAATTAGGCCTTAATCAGAGGTTAATGAAGCCCATAACGCTAGGGGTGTTACATGCCTGCCCTTGCTGTGCTCTACGCGCCCACGCCCAGACCCTGGTCGCGGCATGGCATGGCGCCCCTGCCCGTGTGGCCGCCGTGCCTGCCCTCCTGCCTACTCACGTGCCCTCAAGTGCAGTCCCAGGCCTCCATGGCTCCATCTCCCCCTCGCTCGCCTCACTTCTTCCTCGCCTTTTTTTCCCACCCATGTCCTCTGCTCGCCTCTCTCTCCCTCCCGTCCCTGCTGCGCACGGCCGGCCGTGCCCAGGCCGCTGCCGCTGACGCCTCAGCCACGCAGTCCGGTGCAGCCCCCGCGCAGCAGTTGCCCACACGCGAGTGGAGGCCTGTCGTCGGCCCCCGGCGTCCGCCGTTGTAGCGCCCGCCACCGGAGCTGCCGTCACCGTTGCCGCCGGCGCGCGTGGTCACAGCGCTCTGAGCCTTCTCCGACCTCACCCGAGTCCGCGCGGAGTCCCTGCCCCTCACCGGCCTCCACCTCGCCGCCGCCGAGCCGCGGTCAGCCGGCCCGTCCTAGCTGCCGAACCGCCGCCACCACCACCGCGCGTGCGCGTGGCCACACCGCTGTGGGTCGCCCTCGGGCGAGCTGCGCCCTTGTGCGGGTGCGCACGGAGCTACGGTGGCCGCGCCACCACCAACCGCCACCGTCTGCTCGCCCCAGCCGCCGGAATCGGCCGGCCAACAGTCGTTTTCTGCTCTGCTATATGCTCGGGGTGAGGAAAGTAAAATAGAAGCTTCTGCAGGGGCTGATTCGTGAAGTCCATGACTCATTGGATAGTGGCATACAGTAACTTTTTCCTGCAGATAGATTAGTAGAAAATCCAGGGTTCCCGATGCAAAAATGTGTTTTTCTTTTTCTGTTATCTTTTCCATTTTATGATTTTTTATGAATTACTACGATTTATTAAAGTTTCAGCCTATTTACACATAAAAGGAAAAGATAACAGAAAAAGAAAAACACATTTTTGCATCGGGAACCCTGGATTTTCTACTAATCTATCTGCAGGAAAAAGTTACTGTATGCCACTATCCAATGAGTCATGGACTTCACGAATCAGCCCCTGCAGAAGCTTCTATTTTACTTTCCTCACCCCGAGCATATAGCAGAGCAGAAAACGACTGTTGGCCGGCCGATTCCGGCGGCTGGGGCGAGCAGACGGTGGCGGTTGGTGGTGGCGCGGCCACCGTAGCTCCGTGCGCACCCGCACAAGGGCGCAGCTCGCCCGAGGGCGACCCACAGCGGTGTGGCCACGCGCACGCGCGGTGGTGGTGGCGGCGGTTCGGCAGCTAGGACGGGCCGGCTGACCGCGGCTCGGCGGCGGCGAGGTGGAGGCCGGTGAGGGGCAGGGACTCCGCGCGGACTCGGGTGAGGTCGGAGAAGGCTCAGAGCGCTGTGACCACGCGCGCCGGCGGCAACGGTGACGGCAGCTCCGGTGGCGGGCGCTACAACGGCGGACGCCCGGGGGCCGACGACAGGCCTCCACTCGCGTGTGGGCAACTGCTGCGCGGGGGCTGCACCGGACTGCGTGGCTGAGGCGTCAGCGGCAGCGGCCTGGGCACGGCCGGCCGTGCGCAGCAGGGACGGGGAGGGAGAGAGAGGCGAGCAGAGGACATGGGTGGGAAAAAAAGGCGAGGAAGAAGTGAGGCGAGCGAGGGGGAGATGGAGCCATGGAGGCCTGGGACTGCACTTGAGGGCACGTGAGTAGGCAGGAGGGCAGGCACGGCGGCCACACGGGCAGGGGCGCCATGCCATGCCGCGACCAGGGTCTGGGCGTGGGCGCGTAGAGCACAGCAAGGGCAGGCATGTAACACCCCTAGCGTTATGGGCTTCATTAACCTCTGATTAAGGCCTAATTAAAACCCAGTCAACAAAGTTTCTGTGTGAAAGTGTTATGTGTTTTGTTGCTCAACGCTAGTGAATAAAAACCAATACGCGCGACTAATCAATTTTGATCCGGGTGATTAGAAAATTATGATGAACTTCTATAGTTATAACTCCTCTGTTGTTGCTTCCAGTTAAAAATTGTTAGTCATGACATGAGCATCATATTTATGTATTTTTGCATGTGGTAAAATGAGGAATTAAATTTTGTTGCACTAATTCTCAATTTGAGCTCTAATTTATCCATTATCTAAATATTCTCCAACTCCAGCTCTTACTATTCGTCCTCTTCCAAATCCCCGGAGCGCGCACACGGCACACTGCTCTGCTTAGCCGCGCAGCACGCGCACCGCTCTGTTTAGCCCGTGCAGCATGCGCACGGCGACGACCGACCGCAGCAGCAGCAAACACCGCGCTCTGCAAAATCTGTCGCCCTGCAGCCAATCACTGTAGCGCGCATAAAACACTGTAGCACGCAGAAAACACTGTTCACCCAAGCAACACGTCGTGCATGAACAGTGCTTTATTACCCTTAAGTAAGCTAATTAGCTACAAACCACACGACGCGTCGCTGTCGTGTTTTTACTTTGTCTGCTAATCGTTCCGTAAAAATAATTAATACGTCGCGCTGCCTCCGCGCCCTGCGTCTCCTGCCTATAAAAGGGTGACGCCGAGCTCGCTGCCATCATATGTCGCTGCTCGCTCCTCTCACCTCTCCAGCCTCTCTCTCTTTCCGAGCTCAAAGCTCATCCCGTTGAGATCTCTCTCCGAGCTGTAATTCACCGAGGTAGCTAGCCAAATGCCACTAATCGCTTTCTTTAATCACCCTCCATGAGATTAATTAGCGGCCACCTTGCAAAATTTATATCTCTACCATACGACCTCCGATTCTATCTCTTCTTCTTTCTAAATTCATTTAAAATCAAGAGCTATCCATCCAGGCCATTTTTTTCATCTCTAGAGCTCATTTGAATTTATTTATTTATTTATTTATCATGAAATAAATTTTATCAGATTCCTAAATTCATGATCTATCTGTTAGTGTATTTAGTTCATACAGTTCAATGATACCTTTAGTCTTACTTTATTATTTTAAAATGCTTATTATTATCATGGTTATTTAGGGAATGACTTTTTGTGATGCATTGGTAGAAATGCTAGCCCTGAAAATTTTACAGTAGGCTCATGGTAATATTACATGCTCTCTGTAATTTTTGAAGCCTCTGAATAACTAATTTATTAAGGTCCTACCCTAATTGAAAGCATATTAAATCATTTAAGAATTTAGTTACGAAACTATTCTTGTTAATGAAATGATATTTAGTTGGTGAACCCAGTTTTTCACTAACAATGCCAACTTTGAGCATGTTTATCTCCTAATCCATGTGAGTAATGACCATGACCCCTTGAGAAAGGTTGAAGGCTGAACCGAGATGGAGATCTTTTGTTACTGTAGCCAGACTCGAATCTTTGTAGAATTTTCCAAGTGTGGGCCCTAAAGTAGTCACGTTGCGCTGTGCACCCACGTTCCGCCCATGCCCTGTGGCAGAACTGCCTGAAATAACACACTTTTGGAGGCGCTTGTCTTCCACTAGACACTAAGCACCCCAAAAGTGAGCCAATTCAAGTAGTTCTGTCGAGCACATCTCAAGAGAGAACTCGAAACAATCCACAATTTTGCACCCGGGATCCAATAATGAGTATAAGCTTACAATACTTAATCCTTTTCATACAACATAGAGTCTTGAAAATTATTTATTACAATACCAGAGTTCAGAGTGCGATAATTAAACAGCGGAAATTAAAATAAATATCTAGCGGAAGCGATACAAGGATCCGTCTGTGCTCATCAGAAGAATCCTCCACACAAGAGCTACTCCTCAAGCTGCACCTGTAACAAGGGTAAATAAACCCTGAGTACACAATTGTACTCAGCAAGACTTACCTGACAGGAGAAAAATAAAAGACTCCAAGGATATGCAAAGCTCGTTTGGCTTGCTGGTTTATTGACTCTGCAGGAAACATTACTAATAGTGCATCCTTATATTCAAAGTTTTAGTAGTCATTTTTAGTTCATTAGCTAACCATTCTAGGTAAGCACATGTTCTACTTTCAAGCATGTGATGAGCAATCGGAACCATTTTATCCTCTTACTTGTTCCAGTTCTTACTACGGTGCTAGACCATAGCCAAGTCGTACCGCATCACGCGGCGATTCGCGAATCAATGTAACCCAGCTGGGGACCCCAAAACACACGCCTCACTTGCACCCCAGGCACAAACAAGACCAACCCATTCCACTCCTGTCGAGGGGTCCAGATCCTTGTCCAAACTTGGACTCCAAGACCCCGCACTTGAGACCCGGTCTCAGTGCGGTGCTTAGACCTCCACCTTTCCCCGCCTCCAATCAGTCGGTCCGGAAAGAGCTCCACGACAAAAGAGTAATGAGTCTTTCCGCTCCCATAAGTAAGTATGTGCTTAGAATAATAAGTCTGTGACCTGACTACCATCCACAGCAACGGACGGTCCTCAATCGACACGGGCGGGACAATCACAACCAGAGCCTTGCTCTGTTTGCCGATCCAAGTCCCAATCCAAATCCAAGTATGGCCTCGCCCGGTCTTCAATTATTATCTATATATATTCCATGTGATAGTAATATGATAATAATAACAATAATATATTTCCTATCTCTCGCGAGTGACAGTCAATCACTCGACTTGTACCGGAGACCTATAGCATAGCAATCTACACGATCCTGTCATATTAGTAAGACTCATAGGATAAGGATTTATATATGCAAGTGGGTTCCATTCACTTCCTTAAAACATAGATGCACAAACATATAGATATAAAGTGCAGAATAATAGGGGTTATGCACCGGGGCTTGCCTGAGTAAAATATAACTAAAAGTTAGTATTCCATCATGGTGACACGAACATCCAGGCACCATCTTCTGGGTTCAACACCAAGTCCTTTGATTGATCCATCGATTCATTATCTGCATAGATGCAAATGCATGCATAAGCCAAACAAACATAACAAGGACACACACCTGATCGCACAAACAACACGTCACCACAGAGGACTTACGTAGCTACACATAGCTTGGCCCCTCTCTATATTCTCTCGTCAAGACTTACTTGCAAGTCAGTCAACTTTCTTAAAACACACAAGATGATGCAATTAATTGAAAGCAACGGCGACTCTTAAAATAAGAACATGCTTATCATGCTAATAAACTAGCTCTACTGATCACATACCAACTAAATATCATTTCATTAACAAGAATAGTTTCGTAACTAAATTCTTAAATGATTTAATATGCTTTCAATTAGGGTAGGACCTTAATAAATTAGTTATTCAGAGGCTTCAAAAATTACAGAGAGCATGTAATATTACCATGAGCCTACTGTAAAATTTTCAGGGCTAGCATTTCTACCAATGCATCACAAAAAGTCATTCCCTAAATAACCATGATAATAATAAGCATTTTAAAATAATAAAGTAAGACTAAAGGTATCATTGAACTGTATGAACTAAATACACTAACAGATAGATCATGAATTTAGGAATCTGATAAAATTTATTTCATGATAAATAAATAAATAAATAAATTCAAATGAGCTCTAGAGATGAAAAAAATGGCCTGGATGGATAGCTCTTGATTTTAAATGAATTTAGAAAGAAGAAGAGATAGAATCGGAGGTCGTATGGTAGAGATATAAATTTTGCAAGGTGGCCGCTAATTAATCTCATGGAGGGTGATTAAAGAAAGCGATTAGTGGCATTTGGCTAGCTACCTCGGTGAATTACAGCTCGGAGAGAGATCTCAACGGGATGAGCTTTGAGCTCGGAAAGAGAGAGAGGCTGGAGAGGTGAGAGGAGCGAGCAGCGACATATGATGGCAGCGAGCTCGGCGTCACCCTTTTATAGGCAGGAGACGCAGGGCGCGGAGGCAGCGCGACGTATTAATTATTTTTACGGAACGATTAGCAGACAAAGTAAAAACACGACAGCGACGCGTCGTGTGGTTTGTAGCTAATTAGCTTACTTAAGGGTAATAAAGCACTGTTCATGCACGACGTGTTGCTTGGGTGAACAGTGTTTTCTGCGTGCTACAGTGTTTTATGCGCGCTACAGTGATTGGCTGCAGGGCGACAGATTTTGCAGAGCGCGGTGTTTGCTGCTGCTGCGGTCGGTCGTCGCCGTGCGCATGCTGCACGGGCTAAACAGAGCGGTGCGCGTGCTGCGCGGCTAAGCAGAGCAGTGTGCCGTGTGCGCGCTCCGGGGATTTGGAAGAGGACGAATAGTAAGAGCTGGAGTTGGAGAATATTTAGATAATGGATAAATTAGAGCTCAAATTGAGAATTAGTGCAACAAAATTTAATTCCTCATTTTACCACATGCAAAAATACATAAATATGATGCTCATGTCATGACTAACAATTTTTAACTGGAAGCAACAACAGAGGAGTTATAACTATAGAAGTTCATCATAATTTTCTAATCACCCGGATCAAAATTGATTAGTCGCGCGTATTGGTTTTTATTCACTAGCGTTGAGCAACAAAACACATAACACTTTCACACAGAAACTTTGTTGACTGGGTTTTAATTAGGCCTTAATCAGAGGTTAATGAAGCCCATAACGCTAGGGGTGTTACATGCCTGCCCTTGCTGTGCTCTACGCGCCCACGCCCAGACCCTGGTCGCGGCATGGCATGGCGCCCCTGCCCGTGTGGCCGCCGTGCCTGCCCTCCTGCCTACTCACGTGCCCTCAAGTGCAGTCCCAGGCCTCCATGGCTCCATCTCCCCCTCGCTCGCCTCACTTCTTCCTCGCCTTTTTTTCCCACCCATGTCCTCTGCTCGCCTCTCTCTCCCTCCCCGTCCCTGCTGCGCACGGCCGGCCGTGCCCAGGCCGCTGCCGCTGACGCCTCAGCCACGCAGTCCGGTGCAGCCCCCGCGCAGCAGTTGCCCACACGCGAGTGGAGGCCTGTCGTCGGCCCCCGGGCGTCCGCCGTTGTAGCGCCCGCCACCGGAGCTGCCGTCACCGTTGCCGCCGGCGCGCGTGGTCACAGCGCTCTGAGCCTTCTCCGACCTCACCCGAGTCCGCGCGGAGTCCCTGCCCCTCACCGGCCTCCACCTCGCCGCCGCCGAGCCGCGGTCAGCCGGCCCGTCCTAGCTGCCGAACCGCCGCCACCACCACCGCGCGTGCGCGTGGCCACACCGCTGTGGGTCGCCCTCGGGCGAGCTGCGCCCTTGTGCGGGTGCGCACGGAGCTACGGTGGCCGCGCCACCACCAACCGCCACCGTCTGCTCGCCCCAGCCGCCGGAATCGGCCGGCCAACAGTCGTTTTCTGCTCTGCTATATGCTCGGGGTGAGGAAAGTAAAATAGAAGCTTCTGCAGGGGCTGATTCGTGAAGTCCATGACTCATTGGATAGTGGCATACAGTAACTTTTTCCTGCAGATAGATTAGTAGAAAATCCAGGGTTCCCGATGCAAAAATGTGTTTTTCTTTTTCTGTTATCTTTTCCTTTTATGTGTAAATAGGCTGAAACTTTAATAAATCGTAGTAATTCATAAAAAATCATAAAATGGAAAATCAAGTTGTTTTGAATAGTAGATTCATATGAACAATAGATCTATGCAGTAAATACATAGTATGGCATGTTCTAATAAAAAAGTTTTGTTATAGATGGTTCCCTATGATTTTTAGCGCTAAATTCATATCTGTAGTTATATGAATCCAATTGTTGTGAAAATTTTGTGGTATGTTACTTGTTGCATGCTTGTGTTGTGGTGAAAATTTCATGTCCAGCAGATGCTTATTTTCTGATTTATTGATTTATCTTGTAATAGGCTTGTTTAATGGTTTTAAAATAGTTAAAAGTATATAAAAATGGAAAATATGTGTCATCTATGTTTTATAGCTATTTTTATGTCCTATGAATGCTTAATGTGGCTCTGTTGTTTTATAAATGTTGATTTATAGATCTATCATGTGCTCGCATGCATTATTGCAATTAAATCCTGATTAGCTTGTAGTAATTAATTTGTTCTTTCAAAAACTATAAATTTCACACATTAGTTATGTTTAGTTGAGGTGTACCACCCATAAAATTGTCATCTCCAAGCTAGATGTTTGGCGCACCACCTTTTTATTAAGTGATCATGTTTAATGAAGCACAAGGTTAATAGATGCTTACTAATAGACTTGTATGCGGGTTTGCTATGTTGATTGTGCTATATGTGAACTAAGCAAAGTGTTGCTTAACTCTGTTTAGTGGTAGATGTGTGATTAACACGTTGTTTTAACTTTCACCTGTATGTTTAGATGCAAAAATGTTTTGTTTTGCTAACTTGTGCTATGATTGTTAATAACCAGCAACCTTTGTGCCACACTCCAGCTTTTTTTGTGAAACTTGATAATGAGATCGCAAGTAAAGTCCTGATGAGAGGGTATGAGAGTGTAACACCATCGGTGTTACCGCTTAAATCAACTTGCTAAAAATGTCATGAGCATCATGTTTATGTGGTAATGCATGAGGTAAAGTGTGTAAATAAATTTCTTGCAACTTAAATTGCCTAATAAAATTGTTAAATGAAATTGAGCTCTCTAGTTCATTTTATATCAAGTAGGGTTGGTACTGAATTGTTAGTGAGCCAAATATTATGAAACATGTATATGGCACTTAAATAAAGTTTGAAGTACAAAACATGTAGATGGCAGTGCAACTCTTGCTTTGGCAAAGTAGTATAGCTAACTAGTGTTTTTAATAGCTTAAAAATGGAACTTGAAAATGAATCCAGCTCAAGACTTAGAAATTCTTTAAGTCTGTGATTGCTTTGACAATGCCATGTTGGCAAGTAAACTTTAAAAAATTTAGTTAAATACTAGTGCCTTATTTGTGTTTAGTGGGTTGCAAGTGGAGAGCTTTCTGACGGTATGCTAGTCGAGGTTTTAGGGTTGGTTTTGGGCCACTAATTAAATGTGCTAAAGTAGCAAGATCATCACAAATCCCGGCCTAGTGGACCTTCTGGCCGCGATCACCACGCCATGGCGTGGCGTTGCCGTGTTTTGGCCGGCCGGGGCTGTCCCTGGCCTGACTATGGCCAAGCCGCTGCTGGCCGCAGCGATTTCGCTGCCAGCCGCCGCCGCAGCTGCCGGGCGCGCCGCCGCTGCTTTGCGCGCCTCTGCTGCTGCCGCGTCCACGCGCTGGCCGGTCTGTCGTTGCTCTGCGCCACGCCGTTGCTGCCGCTGTCGCGGTTGCCTCTCCCTCTCTCCCCTGCGCCGCTGCCGCTCGGCGCTGCCGCCCCGTCTGGTGTTGCTCGCGCGCAGCTGCCGCGGCCGTCGCATCCCGCCGCCCACCCTGCTGATGCCTTTGCACCGTGTTGTGCTGGTCGGCGGCCTGGCCGCGCTGTGCTGCTGCCGTGCGGGCCCGTTGCACCTCGCCCGTCGCCTCGAGCTGCTGCTGCTCTGCCGCGTGATGCAGCTGCTCGTACTGCTGCCGCTGTCTCGCCGTCGCCCTGCTTGTGGATACGACACGCACATGGCAGCAAACACCACCCCCTCACTTCCCTGCCCGCGTCATCACCTCGGTCTTATTTGGCGTTGCAGCCGCACATGGGGTGCTTGGTGGTGAGCACGTGCGTGCATGTTCGCCCGCTGCTGCCCCACGTGTGCGCCCGTTGCCACCAAATCGCTTCCGCCAAGGCGTCGCCGAACCCGAGCTCTGCCCCGATGTCGGGCCTGGTCGGCAGAGTCACCGCTGCTGCGCCCGCCGGTGCGCCCGCAGTCCCGGCACATGGCGGTGCGAGCCATCGCGGCAACCGCATGTGCGCCAGCGGCCGCAGCTCCCCACCCGCTGTCTTAATTCGCGCCGCGCCAAGCCGCACCGGTCACCCCTCCCCTTTCTTCCCCCGGTGCCGTTTCCGTCGTCGTGACACCTTGGTCCGATTCGGCAGGGAAAGGTCACCTCGCGTCGATTCGTCGCATCCGCAGCTCCGTCTTTAACCCACTAAACACAAATAAGGCACTAGTATTTAACTAAATTTTTTAAAGTTTACTTGCCAACATGGCATTGTCAAAGCAATCACAGACTTAAAGAATTTCTAAGTCTTGAGCTGGATTCATTTTCAAGTTCCATTTTTAAGCTATTAAAAACACTAGTTAGCTATACTACTTTGCCAAAGCAAGAGTTGCACTGCCATCTACATGTTTTGTACTTCAAACTTTATTTAAGTGCCATATACATGTTTCATAATATTTGGCTCACTAACAATTCAGTACCAACCCTACTTGATATAAAATGAACTAGAGAGCTCAATTTCATTTAACAATTTTATTAGGCAATTTAAGTTGCAAGAAATTTATTTACACACTTTACCTCATGCATTACCACATAAACATGATGCTCATGACATTTTTAGCAAGTTGATTTAAGCGGTAACACCGATGGTGTTACACTCTCATACCCTCTCATCAGGACTTTACTTGCGATCTCATTATCAAGTTTCACAAAAAAAGCTGGAGTGTGGCACAAAGGTTGCTGGTTATTAACAATCATAGCACAAGTTAGCAAAACAAAACATTTTTGCATCTAAACATACAGGTGAAAGTTAAAACAACGTGTTAATCACACATCTACCACTAAACAGAGTTAAGCAACACTTTGCTTAGTTCACATATAGCACAATCAACATAGCAAACCCGCATACAAGTCTATTAGTAAGCATCTATTAACCTTGTGCTTCATTAAACATGATCACTTAATAAAAAGGTGGTGCGCCAAACATCTAGCTTGGAGATGACAATTTTATGGGTGGTACACCTCAACTAAACATAACTAATGTGTGAAATTTATAGTTTTTGAAAGAACAAATTAATTACTACAAGCTAATCAGGATTTAATTGCAATAATGCATGCGAGCACATGATAGATCTATAAATCAACATTTATAAAACAACAGAGCCACATTAAGCATTCATAGGACATAAAAATAGCTATAAAACATAGATGACACATATTTTCCATTTTTATATACTTTTAACTATTTTAAAACCATTAAACAAGCCTATTACAAGATAAATCAATAAATCAGAAAATAAGCATCTGCTGGACATGAAATTTTCACCACAACACAAGCATGCAACAAGTAACATACCACAAAATTTTCACAACAATTGGATTCATATAACTACAGATATGAATTTAGCGCTAAAAATCATAGGGAACCATCTATAACAAAACTTTTTTATTAGAACATGCCATACTATGTATTTACTGCATAGATCTATTGTTCATATGAATCTACTATTCAAAACAACTTGATTTTCCATTTTATGATTTTTTATGAATTACTACGATTTATTAAAGTTTCAGCCTATTTACACATAAAAGGAAAAGATAACAGAAAAAGAAAAACACATTTTTGCATCGGGAACCCTGGATTTTCTACTAATCTATCTGCAGGAAAAAGTTACTGTATGCCACTATCCAATGAGTCATGGACTTCACGAATCAGCCCCTGCAGAAGCTTCTATTTTACTTTCCTCACCCCGAGCATATAGCAGAGCAGAAAACGACTGTTGGCCGGCCGATTCCGGCGGCTGGGGCGAGCAGACGGTGGCGGTTGGTGGTGGCGCGGCCACCGTAGCTCCGTGCGCACCCGCACAAGGGCGCAGCTCGCCCGAGGGCGACCCACAGCGGTGTGGCCACGCGCACGCGCGGTGGTGGTGGCGGCGGTTCGGCAGCTAGGACGGGCCGGCTGACCGCGGCTCGGCGGCGGCGAGGTGGAGGCCGGTGAGGGGCAGGGACTCCGCGCGGACTCGGGTGAGGTCGGAGAAGGCTCAGAGCGCTGTGACCACGCGCGCCGGCGGCAACGGTGACGGCAGCTCCGGTGGCGGGCGCTACAACGGCGGACGCCCGGGGGCCGACGACAGGCCTCCACTCGCGTGTGGGCAACTGCTGCGCGGGGGCTGCACCGGACTGCGTGGCTGAGGCGTCAGCGGCAGCGGCCTGGGCACGGCCGGCCGTGCGCAGCAGGGACGGGGAGGGAGAGAGAGGCGAGCAGAGGACATGGGTGGGAAAAAAAGGCGAGGAAGAAGTGAGGCGAGCGAGGGGGAGATGGAGCCATGGAGGCCTGGGACTGCACTTGAGGGCACGTGAGTAGGCAGGAGGGCAGGCACGGCGGCCACACGGGCAGGGGCGCCATGCCATGCCGCGACCAGGGTCTGGGCGTGGGCGCGTAGAGCACAGCAAGGGCAGGCATGTAACACCCCTAGCGTTATGGGCTTCATTAACCTCTGATTAAGGCCTAATTAAAACCCAGTCAACAAAGTTTCTGTGTGAAAGTGTTATGTGTTTTGTTGCTCAACGCTAGTGAATAAAAACCAATACGCGCGACTAATCAATTTTGATCCGGGTGATTAGAAAATTATGATGAACTTCTATAGTTATAACTCCTCTGTTGTTGCTTCCAGTTAAAAATTGTTAGTCATGACATGAGCATCATATTTATGTATTTTTGCATGTGGTAAAATGAGGAATTAAATTTTGTTGCACTAATTCTCAATTTGAGCTCTAATTTATCCATTATCTAAATATTCTCCAACTCCAGCTCTTACTATTCGTCCTCTTCCAAATCCCCGGAGCGCGCACACGGCACACTGCTCTGCTTAGCCGCGCAGCACGCGCACCGCTCTGTTTAGCCCGTGCAGCATGCGCACGGCGACGACCGACCGCAGCAGCAGCAAACACCGCGCTCTGCAAAATCTGTCGCCCTGCAGCCAATCACTGTAGCGCGCATAAAACACTGTAGCACGCAGAAAACACTGTTCACCCAAGCAACACGTCGTGCATGAACAGTGCTTTATTACCCTTAAGTAAGCTAATTAGCTACAAACCACACGACGCGTCGCTGTCGTGTTTTTACTTTGTCTGCTAATCGTTCCGTAAAAATAATTAATACGTCGCGCTGCCTCCGCGCCCTGCGTCTCCTGCCTATAAAAGGGTGACGCCGAGCTCGCTGCCATCATATGTCGCTGCTCGCTCCTCTCACCTCTCCAGCCTCTCTCTCTTTCCGAGCTCAAAGCTCATCCCGTTGAGATCTCTCTCCGAGCTGTAATTCACCGAGGTAGCTAGCCAAATGCCACTAATCGCTTTCTTTAATCACCCTCCATGAGATTAATTAGCGGCCACCTTGCAAAAATACATAAATATGATGCTCATGTCATGACTAACAATTTTTAACTGGAAGCAACAACAGAGGAGTTATAACTATAGAAGTTCATCATAATTTTCTAATCACCCGGATCAAAATTGATTAGTCGCGCGTATTGGTTTTTATTCACTAGCGTTGAGCAACAAAACACATAACACTTTCACACAGAAACTTTGTTGACTGGGTTTTAATTAGGCCTTAATCAGAGGTTAATGAAGCCCATAACGCTAGGGGTGTTACATGCCTGCCCTTGCTGTGCTCTACGCGCCCACGCCCAGACCCTGGTCGCGGCATGGCATGGCGCCCCTGCCCGTGTGGCCGCCGTGCCTGCCCTCCTGCCTACTCACGTGCCCTCAAGTGCAGTCCCAGGCCTCCATGGCTCCATCTCCCCCTCGCTCGCCTCACTTCTTCCTCGCCTTTTTTTCCCACCCATGTCCTCTGCTCGCCTCTCTCTCCCTCCCCGTCCCTGCTGCGCACGGCCGGCCGTGCCCAGGCCGCTGCCGCTGACGCCTCAGCCACGCAGTCCGGTGCAGCCCCCGCGCAGCAGTTGCCCACACGCGAGTGGAGGCCTGTCGTCGGCCCCCGGGCGTCCGCCGTTGTAGCGCCCGCCACCGGAGCTGCCGTCACCGTTGCCGCCGGCGCGCGTGGTCACAGCGCTCTGAGCCTTCTCCGACCTCACCCGAGTCCGCGCGGAGTCCCTGCCCCTCACCGGCCTCCACCTCGCCGCCGCCGAGCCGCGGTCAGCCGGCCCGTCCTAGCTGCCGAACCGCCGCCACCACCACCGCGCGTGCGCGTGGCCACACCGCTGTGGGTCGCCCTCGGGCGAGCTGCGCCCTTGTGCGGGTGCGCACGGAGCTACGGTGGCCGCGCCACCACCAACCGCCACCGTCTGCTCGCCCCAGCCGCCGGAATCGGCCGGCCAACAGTCGTTTTCTGCTCTGCTATATGCTCGGGGTGAGGAAAGTAAAATAGAAGCTTCTGCAGGGGCTGATTCGTGAAGTCCATGACTCATTGGATAGTGGCATACAGTAACTTTTTCCTGCAGATAGATTAGTAGAAAATCCAGGGTTCCCGATGCAAAAATGTGTTTTTCTTTTTCTGTTATCTTTTCCTTTTATGTGTAAATAGGCTGAAACTTTAATAAATCGTAGTAATTCATAAAAAATCATAAAATGGAAAATCAAGTTGTTTTGAATAGTAGATTCATATGAACAATAGATCTATGCAGTAAATACATAGTATGGCATGTTCTAATAAAAAAGTTTTGTTATAGATGGTTCCCTATGATTTTTAGCGCTAAATTCATATCTGTAGTTATATGAATCCAATTGTTGTGAAAATTTTGTGGTATGTTACTTGTTGCATGCTTGTGTTGTGGTGAAAATTTCATGTCCAGCAGATGCTTATTTTCTGATTTATTGATTTATCTTGTAATAGGCTTGTTTAATGGTTTTAAAATAGTTAAAAGTATATAAAAATGGAAAATATGTGTCATCTATGTTTTATAGCTATTTTTATGTCCTATGAATGCTTAATGTGGCTCTGTTGTTTTATAAATGTTGATTTATAGATCTATCATGTGCTCGCATGCATTATTGCAATTAAATCCTGATTAGCTTGTAGTAATTAATTTGTTCTTTCAAAAACTATAAATTTCACACATTAGTTATGTTTAGTTGAGGTGTACCACCCATAAAATTGTCATCTCCAAGCTAGATGTTTGGCGCACCACCTTTTTATTAAGTGGTCATGTTTAATGAAGCACAAGGTTAATAGATGCTTACTAATAGACTTGTATGCGGGTTTGCTATGTTGATTGTGCTATATGTGAACTAAGCAAAGTGTTGCTTAACTCTGTTTAGTGGTAGATGTGTGATTAACACGTTGTTTTAACTTTCACCTGTATGTTTAGATGCAAAAATGTTTTGTTTTGCTAACTTGTGCTATGATTGTTAATAACCAGCAACCTTTGTGCCACACTCCAGCTTTTTTTGTGAAACTTGATAATGAGATCGCAAGTAAAGTCCTGATGAGAGGGTATGAGAGTGTAACACCATCGGTGTTACCGCTTAAATCAACTTGCTAAAAATGTCATGAGCATCATGTTTATGTGGTAATGCATGAGGTAAAGTGTGTAAATAAATTTCTTGCAACTTAAATTGCCTAATAAAATTGTTAAATGAAATTGAGCTCTCTAGTTCATTTTATATCAAGTAGGGTTGGTACTGAATTGTTAGTGAGCCAAATATTATGAAACATGTATATGGCACTTAAATAAAGTTTGAAGTACAAAACATGTAGATGGCAGTGCAACTCTTGCTTTGGCAAAGTAGTATAGCTAACTAGTGTTTTTAATAGCTTAAAAATGGAACTTGAAAATGAATCCAGCTCAAGACTTAGAAATTCTTTAAGTCTGTGATTGCTTTGACAATGCCATGTTGGCAAGTAAACTTTAAAAAATTTAGTTAAATACTAGTGCCTTATTTGTGTTTAGTGGGTTGCAAGAAATTTATTTACACACTTTACCTCATGCATTACCACATAAACATGATGCTCATGACATTTTTAGCAAGTTGATTTAAGCGGTAACACCGATGGTGTTACACTCTCATACCCTCTCATCAGGACTTTACTTGCGATCTCATTATCAAGTTTCACAAAAAAAGCTGGAGTGTGGCACAAAGGTTGCTGGTTATTAACAATCATAGCACAAGTTAGCAAAACAAAACATTTTTGCATCTAAACATACAGGTGAAAGTTAAAACAACGTGTTAATCACACATCTACCACTAAACAGAGTTAAGCAACACTTTGCTTAGTTCACATATAGCACAATCAACATAGCAAACCCGCATACAAGTCTATTAGTAAGCATCTATTAACCTTGTGCTTCATTAAACATGACCACTTAATAAAAAGGTGGTGCGCCAAACATCTAGCTTGGAGATGACAATTTTATGGGTGGTACACCTCAACTAAACATAACTAATGTGTGAAATTTATAGTTTTTGAAAGAACAAATTAATTACTACAAGCTAATCAGGATTTAATTGCAATAATGCATGCGAGCACATGATAGATCTATAAATCAACATTTATAAAACAACAGAGCCACATTAAGCATTCATAGGACATAAAAATAGCTATAAAACATAGATGACACATATTTTCCATTTTTATATACTTTTAACTATTTTAAAACCATTAAACAAGCCTATTACAAGATAAATCAATAAATCAGAAAATAAGCATCTGCTGGACATGAAATTTTCACCACAACACAAGCATGCAACAAGTAACATACCACAAAATTTTCACAACAATTGGATTCATATAACTACAGATATGAATTTAGCGCTAAAAATCATAGGGAACCATCTATAACAAAACTTTTTTATTAGAACATGCCATACTATGTATTTACTGCATAGATCTATTGTTCATATGAATCTACTATTCAAAACAACTTGATTTTCCATTTTATGATTTTTTATGAATTACTACGATTTATTAAAGTTTCAGCCTATTTACACATAAAAGGAAAAGATAACAGAAAAAGAAAAACACATTTTTGCATCGGGAACCCTGGATTTTCTACTAATCTATCTGCAGGAAAAAGTTACTGTATGCCACTATCCAATGAGTCATGGACTTCACGAATCAGCCCCTGCAGAAGCTTCTATTTTACTTTCCTCACCCCGAGCATATAGCAGAGCAGAAAACGACTGTTGGCCGGCCGATTCCGGCGGCTGGGGCGAGCAGACGGTGGCGGTTGGTGGTGGCGCGGCCACCGTAGCTCCGTGCGCACCCGCACAAGGGCGCAGCTCGCCCGAGGGCGACCCACAGCGGTGTGGCCACGCGCACGCGCGGTGGTGGTGGCGGCGGTTCGGCAGCTAGGACGGGCCGGCTGACCGCGGCTCGGCGGCGGCGAGGTGGAGGCCGGTGAGGGGCAGGGACTCCGCGCGGACTCGGGTGAGGTCGGAGAAGGCTCAGAGCGCTGTGACCACGCGCGCCGGCGGCAACGGTGACGGCAGCTCCGGTGGCGGGCGCTACAACGGCGGACGCCCGGGGGCCGACGACAGGCCTCCACTCGCGTGTGGGCAACTGCTGCGCGGGGGCTGCACCGGACTGCGTGGCTGAGGCGTCAGCGGCAGCGGCCTGGGCACGGCCGGCCGTGCGCAGCAGGGACGGGGAGGGAGAGAGAGGCGAGCAGAGGACATGGGTGGGAAAAAAAGGCGAGGAAGAAGTGAGGCGAGCGAGGGGGAGATGGAGCCATGGAGGCCTGGGACTGCACTTGAGGGCACGTGAGTAGGCAGGAGGGCAGGCACGGCGGCCACACGGGCAGGGGCGCCATGCCATGCCGCGACCAGGGTCTGGGCGTGGGCGCGTAGAGCACAGCAAGGGCAGGCATGTAACACCCCTAGCGTTATGGGCTTCATTAACCTCTGATTAAGGCCTAATTAAAACCCAGTCAACAAAGTTTCTGTGTGAAAGTGTTATGTGTTTTGTTGCTCAACGCTAGTGAATAAAAACCAATACGCGCGACTAATCAATTTTGATCCGGGTGATTAGAAAATTATGATGAACTTCTATAGTTATAACTCCTCTGTTGTTGCTTCCAGTTAAAAATTGTTAGTCATGACATGAGCATCATATTTATGTATTTTTGCAAGGTGGCCGCTAATTAATCTCATGGAGGGTGATTAAAGAAAGCGATTAGTGGCATTTGGCTAGCTACCTCGGTGAATTACAGCTCGGAGAGAGATCTCAACGGGATGAGCTTTGAGCTCGGAAAGAGAGAGAGGCTGGAGAGGTGAGAGGAGCGAGCAGCGACATATGATGGCAGCGAGCTCGGCGTCACCCTTTTATAGGCAGGAGACGCAGGGCGCGGAGGCAGCGCGACGTATTAATTATTTTTACGGAACGATTAGCAGACAAAGTAAAAACACGACAGCGACGCGTCGTGTGGTTTGTAGCTAATTAGCTTACTTAAGGGTAATAAAGCACTGTTCATGCACGACGTGTTGCTTGGGTGAACAGTGTTTTCTGCGTGCTACAGTGTTTTATGCGCGCTACAGTGATTGGCTGCAGGGCGACAGATTTTGCAGAGCGCGGTGTTTGCTGCTGCTGCGGTCGGTCGTCGCCGTGCGCATGCTGCACGGGCTAAACAGAGCGGTGCGCGTGCTGCGCGGCTAAGCAGAGCAGTGTGCCGTGTGCGCGCTCCGGGGATTTGGAAGAGGACGAATAGTAAGAGCTGGAGTTGGAGAATATTTAGATAATGGATAAATTAGAGCTCAAATTGAGAATTAGTGCAACAAAATTTAATTCCTCATTTTACCACATGCAAAAATACATAAATATGATGCTCATGTCATGACTAACAATTTTTAACTGGAAGCAACAACAGAGGAGTTATAACTATAGAAGTTCATCATAATTTTCTAATCACCCGGATCAAAATTGATTAGTCGCGCGTATTGGTTTTTATTCACTAGCGTTGAGCAACAAAACACATAACACTTTCACACAGAAACTTTGTTGACTGGGTTTTAATTAGGCCTTAATCAGAGGTTAATGAAGCCCATAACGCTAGGGGTGTTACATGCCTGCCCTTGCTGTGCTCTACGCGCCCACGCCCAGACCCTGGTCGCGGCATGGCATGGCGCCCCTGCCCGTGTGGCCGCCGTGCCTGCCCTCCTGCCTACTCACGTGCCCTCAAGTGCAGTCCCAGGCCTCCATGGCTCCATCTCCCCCTCGCTCGCCTCACTTCTTCCTCGCCTTTTTTTCCCACCCATGTCCTCTGCTCGCCTCTCTCTCCCTCCCGTCCCTGCTGCGCACGGCCGGCCGTGCCCAGGCCGCTGCCGCTGACGCCTCAGCCACGCAGTCCGGTGCAGCCCCCGCGCAGCAGTTGCCCACACGCGAGTGGAGGCCTGTCGTCGGCCCCCGGGCGTCCGCCGTTGTAGCGCCCGCCACCGGAGCTGCCGTCACCGTTGCCGCCGGCGCGCGTGGTCACAGCGCTCTGAGCCTTCTCCGACCTCACCCGAGTCCGCGCGGAGTCCCTGCCCCTCACCGGCCTCCACCTCGCCGCCGCCGAGCCGCGGTCAGCCGGCCCGTCCTAGCTGCCGAACCGCCGCCACCACCACCGCGCGTGCGCGTGGCCACACCGCTGTGGGTCGCCCTCGGGCGAGCTGCGCCCTTGTGCGGGTGCGCACGGAGCTACGGTGGCCGCGCCACCACCAACCGCCACCGTCTGCTCGCCCCAGCCGCCGGAATCGGCCGGCCAACAGTCGTTTTCTGCTCTGCTATATGCTCGGGGTGAGGAAAGTAAAATAGAAGCTTCTGCAGGGGCTGATTCGTGAAGTCCATGACTCATTGGATAGTGGCATACAGTAACTTTTTCCTGCAGATAGATTAGTAGAAAATCCAGGGTTCCCGATGCAAAAATGTGTTTTTCTTTTTCTGTTATCTTTTCCTTTTATGTGTAAATAGGCTGAAACTTTAATAAATCGTAGTAATTCATAAAAATCATAAAATGGAAAATCAAGTTGTTTTGAATAGTAGATTCATATGAACAATAGATCTATGCAGTAAATACATAGTATGGCATGTTCTAATAAAAAAGTTTTGTTATAGATGGTTCCCTATGATTTTTAGCGCTAAATTCATATCTGTAGTTATATGAATCCAATTGTTGTGAAATTTTGTGGTATGTTACTTGTTGCATGCTTGTGTTGTGGTGAAAATTTCATGTCCAGCAGATGCTTATTTTCTGATTTATTGATTTATCTTGTAATAGGCTTGTTTAATGGTTTTAAAATAGTTAAAAGTATATAAAAATGGAAAATATGTGTCATCTATGTTTTATAGCTATTTTTATGTCCTATGAATGCTTAATGTGGCTCTGTTGTTTTATAAATGTTGATTTATAGATCTATCATGTGCTCGCATGCATTATTGCAATTAAATCCTGATTAGCTTGTAGTAATTAATTTGTTCTTTCAAAAACTATAAATTTCACACATTAGTTATGTTTAGTTGAGGTGTACCACCCATAAAATTGTCATCTCCAAGCTAGATGTTTGGCGCACCACCTTTTTATTAAGTGGTCATGTTTAATGAAGCACAAGGTTAATAGATGCTTACTAATAGACTTGTATGCGGGTTTGCTATGTTGATTGTGCTATATGTGAACTAAGCAAAGTGTTGCTTAACTCTGTTTAGTGGTAGATGTGTGATTAACACGTTGTTTTAACTTTCACCTGTATGTTTAGATGCAAAAATGTTTTGTTTTGCTAACTTGTGCTATGATTGTTAATAACCAGCAACCTTTGTGCCACACTCCAGCTTTTTTTGTGAAACTTGATAATGAGATCGCAAGTAAAGTCCTGATGAGAGGGTATGAGAGTGTAACACCATCGGTGTTACCGCTTAAATCAACTTGCTAAAAATGTCATGAGCATCATGTTTATGTGGTAATGCATGAGGTAAAGTGTGTAAATAAATTTCTTGCAACCCACTAAACACAAATAAGGCACTAGTATTTAACTAAATTTTTTAAAGTTTACTTGCCAACATGGCATTGTCAAAGCAATCACAGACTTAAAGAATTTCTAAGTCTTGAGCTGGATTCATTTTCAAGTTCCATTTTTAAGCTATTAAAAACACTAGTTAGCTATACTACTTTGCCAAAGCAAGAGTTGCACTGCCATCTACATGTTTTGTACTTCAAACTTTATTTAAGTGCCATATACATGTTTCATAATATTTGGCTCACTAACAATTCAGTACCAACCCTACTTGATATAAAATGAACTAGAGAGCTCAATTTCATTTAACAATTTTATTAGGCAATTTAAGTTGCAAGAAATTTATTTACACACTTTACCTCATGCATTACCACATAAACATGATGCTCATGACATTTTTAGCAAGTTGATTTAAGCGGTAACACCGATGGTGTTACACTCTCATACCCTCTCATCAGGACTTTACTTGCGATCTCATTATCAAGTTTCACAAAAAAAGCTGGAGTGTGGCACAAAGGTTGCTGGTTATTAACAATCATAGCACAAGTTAGCAAAACAAAACATTTTGCATCTAAACATACAGGTGAAAGTTAAAACAACGTGTTAATCACACATCTACCACTAAACAGAGTTAAGCAACACTTTGCTTAGTTCACATATAGCACAATCAACATAGCAAACCCGCATACAAGTCTATTAGTAAGCATCTATTAACCTTGTGCTTCATTAAACATGACCACTTAATAAAAAGGTGGTGCGCCAAACATCTAGCTTGGAGATGACAATTTTATGGGTGGTACACCTCAACTAAACATAACTAATGTGTGAAATTTATAGTTTTTGAAAGAACAAATTAATTACTACAAGCTAATCAGGATTTAATTGCAATAATGCATGCGAGCACATGATAGATCTATAAATCAACATTTATAAAACAACAGAGCCACATTAAGCATTCATAGGACATAAAAATAGCTATAAAACATAGATGACACATATTTTCCATTTTTATATACTTTTAACTATTTTAAAACCATTAAACAAGCCTATTACAAGATAAATCAATAAATCAGAAAATAAGCATCTGCTGGACATGAAATTTTCACCACAACACAAGCATGCAACAAGTAACATACCACAAAATTTTCACAACAATTGGATTCATATAACTACAGATATGAATTTAGCGCTAAAAATCATAGGGAACCATCTATAACAAAACTTTTTTATTAGAACATGCCATACTATGTATTTACTGCATAGATCTATTGTTCATATGAATCTACTATTCAAAACAACTTGATTTTCCATTTTATGATTTTTTATGAATTACTACG
>JAHUYU010000010.1:0-24228 GCA_030439765.1 Tripidium arundinaceum
TCTTCGATTTTTGGAGCCGCCACTTTTCTGTTCTTGGCCGCTCCCACTCCTCTGTTCGTGTTCGATCTTGCTGCAGGGAGCTCATGTGTGGGGCCGGTCCTCCACTGTGTGCTCTCAGTGCTCTGGGCGACGCTTGCCTCTAGGCCCCTGTGCTGTCTGCCGCTCTCAGCAGCAGGGCAGCCCGCCCCAGGCATCGCTTGGCCGAGCAGGCCAGGCTGCTCCCAGCGCAGTGCTCATCTAGCACCAATCGGTGCTCATCTAGGAGCAGCTAGCTCAGCTTAGCAGTTCAGCTGCTGGTTGTTGTTAATGTTTTGTGTACTGTCTCTATCAAGCAACAGTGTTTGGACTAATTAATTCCTCTCATGCTTTTCATTGCTTGACTTTTTAAGTCTTGTTGCTTGAGATAGTGTTCAATCGGCTGTAGCACTGGTGGAAACCAGCACATGTCTCTCTCTTCCTCTCTCCTTTTCGTCCTCTAGCCTGGAATTTCCAGCCCTCTGCCCCTGGAATTTCTAGTCTGGTTTCTTGTTTCGCTTATTTCTTCCACGGTAGAGGGGTAGGTGGCAGGTGGTGATAGCCCTGTTCATCCCTTGTATTCCCCCACGTCCGGTTACAGAGTAGAGATTTACACTGGAGGGACTTGGCAGACCAGGTCTAAGCCAGAACCTGAAGCAAGTAAATCGTAACTATAGTCAATTTGATTAAATACTTTATTTAGAGATAAAACTTGTTACCTATTATTAAATCTTCTAGTCAATTGGGAGAACTCATTAGGAATAATTAAGTCATTCGTTCCCTGAGGATTATGATACCTTGAATACTCTAGGTGAAGTGCTACAGCGGTAGTTCCGTGCGCTTGCTGAATCTTTCTGCATACGTTAAGAAATACCAACCCTTAGACAATATTTGAAATAGAGGAGTAAAAAGCTTTCGAATATGAAGTAGTCAATTGAAAATTGTAACAGAGTTATCCTTTTTCTGGATACTTTGGACCTTAGGCTCTTTTCAATATGGAACGGAACTTAATAAGCATAGTCAAAGCTTAGCTCTCTAACCTCCTTAAGCATCAGAATCAATGCTAGAGGCGAACGCACTAACTTCTTTCATGTTATGGCTACCATTTCCTTTAGGAAAAACATCATCAACCAAATCAAGGATGATCATGTGGTCTCTATTCTACATCATGAAGATAAAGCAAACCATTCTAGTACTCCTTCAATAATAGAATGGGGTTTTTAACGCAGTCAACAATGCCTTTTGAGTTCCAAGAGTTGATCCAAGAAAATGAAGACTTGAGTAGTCTGGCAACTCCTTTCACCATTGAGGAGATAGACAACATTGTCAAAATCTCACCATTAGATGAAGAGCCGAGGATTGATGGTTTCAATGGCTTCTTCATCAAAAAAGTATCGGCAGATCATAAAGGATTATACAGGCTTTACATAGCCTTCTATGATGGTAATGTGACTCTTGGGCCAATTAACAACTCCTTCATTGTTCTAGTCCTAGAGACAAATAGCCCAGAGGAGGTTGGAGTTTTCAGACCTATCTCCCTTCGTCAGGTTGTGTAGTAGGTGAAGGACCGAAAACGGCGACCAGAGGGGGGTGAATGGGAGCCTCAAATTTCTTTCGAAATATTAAGCCGCTATTCCAAAATCACCGCCAAACACGCGAACCAAACACTGTGATGTCCATGACCCAAATGAGTGGGTGGATGTTCCCAGGAACACAGCGGGACACCACAAAGCAAATGGACCACTTCCTGAACCGAAGGACAGAAAATCGGATACTCAACTCCTATAGAGAAGAAGCGAGTTCCTGAATCTAAAATACCCAAGCCAACTGGTGACAAGGGTATCTAGATAGGTTCCTTGGATCGATGGAAGACCAACGCAAAAAGCGGAACGCGAATCGGAGCTCAAACGTGGAAGAAATAAGCGAAACAAGAAACCAGACTAGAAATTCCAGGGGCAGAGGGCTGGAAATTCCAGGCTAGAGGACGAAAAGGAGAGAGGAAGAGAGAGACATGTGCTGGTTTCCACCAGTGCTACAGCCGATTGAACACTATCTCAAGCAACAAGACTTAAAAAGTCAAGCAATGAAAAGCATGAGAGGAATTAATTAGTCCAAACACTGTTGCTTGATAGAGACAGTACACAAAACATTAACAACAACCAGCAGCTGAACTGCTAAGCTGAGCTAGCTGCTCCTAGATGAGCACCGATTGGTGCTAGATGAGCACTGCGCTGGGAGCAGCCTGGCCTGCTCGGCCAAGCGATGCCTGGGGCGGGCTGCCCTGCTGCTGAGAGCGGCAGACAGCACAGGGGCCTAGAGGCAAGCGTCGCCCAGAGCACTGAGAGCACACAGTGGAGGACCGGCCCCACACATGAGCTCCCTGCAGCAAGATCGAACACGAACAGAGGAGTGGGAGCGGCCAAGAACAGAAAAGTGGCGGCTCCAAAAATCGAAGAAAACTAACCAAAACTCCACGGTTCAGTCCCAAAATTTGCACAGGTGATCTTGATGGAGAGGGTGAGCATATTCTAGGAGATCATCGCTTGATTTCAACCCAAACTCCGGGAATATCAGACCAGAGACAAGAACATAGTTTTTCGCCCAAAAATGAAATTAGTTCGATTTCTTCGTGCTCGAGTCGATTCAATCAAATTCACTTAAGGAGAAGCATCAACTCATGTCATAGCACGAATCAAACCAAAAAGAACAAACTAAAACGCTGTAGAATCGGTGAATCAAAGCACGAATTTGGGAGGGGAAACAAGAACACAAAACTACGAAAATCATAGACACAATTGGTGAATCCCGGAGGACAAGAGGAGGATTCGTGCTATGACATGAGTTGATGCTTCTCCTTAAGTGAATTTGATTGAATCGACTCGAGCACGAAGAAATCGAAACTAATTTCATTTTTGGGCGAAAAACTATGTTCTTGTCTCTGGTCTGATATTCCCGGAGTTTGGGTTGAAATCAAGCGATGATCTCCTAGAATATGCTCACCCTCTCCATCAAGATCACCTGTGCAAATTTTGGGACTGAACCGTGGAGTTTTGGTTAGTTTTCTTCGATTTTTGGAGCCGCCACTTTTCTGTTCTTGGCCGCTCCCACTCCTCTGTTCGTGTTCGATCTTGCTGCAGGGAGCTCATGTGTGGGGCCGGTCCTCCACTGTGTGCTCTCAGTGCTCTGGGCGACGCTTGCCTCTAGGCCCCTGTGCTGTCTGCCGCTCTCAGCAGCAGGGCAGCCCGCCCCAGGCATCGCTTGGCCGAGCAGGCCAGGCTGCTCCCAGCGCAGTGCTCATCTAGCACCAATCGGTGCTCATCTAGGAGCAGCTAGCTCAGCTTAGCAGTTCAGCTGCTGGTTGTTGTTAATGTTTTGTGTACTGTCTCTATCAAGCAACAGTGTTTGGACTAATTAATTCCTCTCATGCTTTTCATTGCTTGACTTTTTAAGTCTTGTTGCTTGAGATAGTGTTCAATCGGCTGTAGCACTGGTGGAAACCAGCACATGTCTCTCTCTTCCTCTCTCCTTTTCGTCCTCTAGCCTGGAATTTCCAGCCCTCTGCCCCTGGAATTTCTAGTCTGGTTTCTTGTTTCGCTTATTTCTTCCACGTTTGAGCTCCGATTCGCGTTCCGCTTTTTGCGTTGGTCTTCCATCGATCCAAGGAACCTATCTAGATACCCTTGTCACCAGTTGGCTTGGGTATTTTAGATTCAGGAACTCGCTTCTTCTCTATAGGAGTTGAGTATCCGATTTTCTGTCCTTCGGTTCAGGAAGTGGTCCATTTGCTTTGTGGTGTCCCGCTGTGTTCCTGGGAACATCCACCCACTCATTTGGGTCATGGACATCACAGTGTTTGGTTCGCGTGTTTGGCGGTGATTTTGGAATAGCGGCTTAATATTTCGAAAGAAATTTGAGGCTCCCATTCACCCCCCTCTGGTCGCCGTTTTCGGTCCTTCACCTACTACACAACCTGACGAAGGGAGATAGGTCTGAAAACTCCAACCTCCTCTGGGCTATTTGTCTCTAGGACTAGAACAATGAAGGAGTTGTTAATTGGCCCAAGAGTCACATTACCATCATAGAAGGCTATGTAAAGCCTGTATAATCCTTTATGATCTGCCGATACTTTTTTGATGAAGAAGCCATTGAAACCATCAATCCTCGGCTCTTCATCTAATGGTGAGATTTTGACAATGTTGTCTATCTCCTCAATGGTGAAAGGAGTTGCCAGACTACTCAAGTCTTCATTTTCTTGGATCAACTCTTGGAACTCAAAAGGCATTGTTGACTGCGTTAAAAACCCCATTCTATTATTGAAGGAGTACTAGAATGGTTTGCTTTATCTTCATGATGTAGAATAGAGACCACATGATCATCCTTGATTTGGTTGATGATGTTTTTCCTAAAGGAAATGGTAGCCATAACATGAAAGAAGTTAGTGCGTTCGCCTCTAGCATTGATTCTGATGCTTAAGGAGGTTAGAGAGCTAAGCTTTGACTATGCTTATTAAGTTCCGTTCCATATTGAAAAGAGCCTAAGGTCCAAAGTATCCAGAAAAAGGATAACTCTGTTACAATTTTCAATTGACTACTTCATATTCGAAAGCTTTTTACTCCTCTATTTCAAATATTGTCTAAGGGTTGGTATTTCTTAACGTATGCAGAAAGATTCAGCAAGCGCACGGAACTACCGCTGTAGCACTTCACCTAGAGTATTCAAGGTATCATAATCCTCAGGGAACGAATGACTTAATTATTCCTAATGAGTTCTCCCAATTGACTAGAAGATTTAATAATAGGTAACAAGTTTTATCTCTAAATAAAGTATTTAATCAAATTGACTATAGTTACGATTTACTTGCTTCAGGTTCTGGCTTAGACCTGGTCTGCCAAGTCCCTCCAGTGTAAATCTCTACTCTGTAACCGGACGTGGGGGAATACAAGGGATGAACAGGGCTATCACCACCTGCCACCTACCCCTCTACCGTGGAAGAAATAAGCGAAACAAGAAACCAGACTAGAAATTCCAGGGGCAGAGGGCTGGAAATTCCAGGCTAGAGGACGAAAAGGAGAGAGGAAGAGAGAGACATGTGCTGGTTTCCACCAGTGCTACAGCCGATTGAACACTATCTCAAGCAACAAGACTTAAAAAGTCAAGCAATGAAAAGCATGAGAGGAATTAATTAGTCCAAACACTGTTGCTTGATAGAGACAGTACACAAAACATTAACAACAACCAGCAGCTGAACTGCTAAGCTGAGCTAGCTGCTCCTAGATGAGCACCGATTGGTGCTAGATGAGCACTGCGCTGGGAGCAGCCTGGCCTGCTCGGCCAAGCGATGCCTGGGGCGGGCTGCCCTGCTGCTGAGAGCGGCAGACAGCACAGGGGCCTAGAGGCAAGCGTCGCCCAGAGCACTGAGAGCACACAGTGGAGGACCGGCCCCACACATGAGCTCCCTGCAGCAAGTAAATCGTAACTATAGTCAATTTGATTAAATACTTTATTTAGAGATAAAACTTGTTACCTATTATTAAATCTTCTAGTCAATTGGGAGAACTCATTAGGAATAATTAAGTCATTCGTTCCCTGAGGATTATGATACCTTGAATACTCTAGGTGAAGTGCTACAGCGGTAGTTCCGTGCGCTTGCTGAATCTTTCTGCATACGTTAAGAAATACCAACCCTTAGACAATATTTGAAATAGAGGAGTAAAAAGCTTTCGAATATGAAGTAGTCAATTGAAAATTGTAACAGAGTTATCCTTTTTCTGGATACTTTGGACCTTAGGCTCTTTTCAATATGGAACGGAACTTAATAAGCATAGTCAAAGCTTAGCTCTCTAACCTCCTTAAGCATCAGAATCAATGCTAGAGGCGAACGCACTAACTTCTTTCATGTTATGGCTACCATTTCCTTTAGGAAAAACATCATCAACCAAATCAAGGATGATCATGTGGTCTCTATTCTACATCATGAAGATAAAGCAAACCATTCTAGTACTCCTTCAATAATAGAATGGGGTTTTTAACGCAGTCAACAATGCCTTTTGAGTTCCAAGAGTTGATCCAAGAAAATGAAGACTTGAGTAGTCTGGCAACTCCTTTCACCATTGAGGAGATAGACAACATTGTCAAAATCTCACCATTAGATGAAGAGCCGAGGATTGATGGTTTCAATGGCTTCTTCATCAAAAAAGTATCGGCAGATCATAAAGGATTATACAGGCTTTACATAGCCTTCTATGATGGTAATGTGACTCTTGGGCCAATTAACAACTCCTTCATTGTTCTAGTCCTAGAGACAAATAGCCCAGAGGAGGTTGGAGTTTTCAGACCTATCTCCCTTCGTCAGGTTGTGTAGTAGGTGAAGGACCGAAAACGGCGACCAGAGGGGGGTGAATGGGAGCCTCAAATTTCTTTCGAAATATTAAGCCGCTATTCCAAAATCACCGCCAAACACGCGAACCAAACACTGTGATGTCCATGACCCAAATGAGTGGGTGGATGTTCCCAGGAACACAGCGGGACACCACAAAGCAAATGGACCACTTCCTGAACCGAAGGACAGAAAATCGGATACTCAACTCCTATAGAGAAGAAGCGAGTTCCTGAATCTAAAATACCCAAGCCAACTGGTGACAAGGGTATCTAGATAGGTTCCTTGGATCGATGGAAGACCAACGCAAAAAGCGGAACGCGAATCGGAGCTCAAACGTGGAAGAAATAAGCGAAACAAGAAACCAGACTAGAAATTCCAGGGGCAGAGGGCTGGAAATTCCAGGCTAGAGGACGAAAAGGAGAGAGGAAGAGAGAGACATGTGCTGGTTTCCACCAGTGCTACAGCCGATTGAACACTATCTCAAGCAACAAGACTTAAAAAGTCAAGCAATGAAAAGCATGAGAGGAATTAATTAGTCCAAACACTGTTGCTTGATAGAGACAGTACACAAAACATTAACAACAACCAGCAGCTGAACTGCTAAGCTGAGCTAGCTGCTCCTAGATGAGCACCGATTGGTGCTAGATGAGCACTGCGCTGGGAGCAGCCTGGCCTGCTCGGCCAAGCGATGCCTGGGGCGGGCTGCCCTGCTGCTGAGAGCGGCAGACAGCACAGGGGCCTAGAGGCAAGCGTCGCCCAGAGCACTGAGAGCACACAGTGGAGGACCGGCCCCACACATGAGCTCCCTGCAGCAAGATCGAACACGAACAGAGGAGTGGGAGCGGCCAAGAACAGAAAAGTGGCGGCTCCAAAAATCGAAGAAAACTAACCAAAACTCCACGGTTCAGTCCCAAAATTTGCACAGGTGATCTTGATGGAGAGGGTGAGCATATTCTAGGAGATCATCGCTTGATTTCAACCCAAACTCCGGGAATATCAGACCAGAGACAAGAACATAGTTTTTCGCCCAAAAATGAAATTAGTTCGATTTCTTCGTGCTCGAGTCGATTCAATCAAATTCACTTAAGGAGAAGCATCAACTCATGTCATAGCACGAATCCTCCTCTTGTCCTCCGGGATTCACCAATTGTGTCTATGATTTTCGTAGTTTTGTGTTCTTGTTTCCCCTCCCAAATTCGTGCTTTGATTCACCGATTCTACAGCGTTTTAGTTTGTTCTTTTTGGTTTGATTCGTGCTATGACATGAGTTGATGCTTCTCCTTAAGTGAATTTGATTGAATCGACTCGAGCACGAAGAAATCGAACTAATTTCATTTTTGGGCGAAAAACTATGTTCTTGTCTCTGGTCTGATATTCCCGGAGTTTGGGTTGAAATCAAGCGATGATCTCCTAGAATATGCTCACCCTCTCCATCAAGATCACCTGTGCAAATTTTGGGACTGAACCGTGGAGTTTTGGTTAGTTTTCTTCGATTTTTGGAGCCGCCACTTTTCTGTTCTTGGCCGCTCCCACTCCTCTGTTCGTGTTCGATCTTGCTGCAGGGAGCTCATGTGTGGGGGCCGGTCCTCCACTGTGTGCTCTCAGTGCTCTGGGCGACGCTTGCCTCTAGGCCCCTGTGCTGTCTGCCGCTCTCAGCAGCAGGGCAGCCCGCCCCAGGCATCGCTTGGCCGAGCAGGCCAGGCTGCTCCCAGCGCAGTGCTCATCTAGCACCAATCGGTGCTCATCTAGGAGCAGCTAGCTCAGCTTAGCAGTTCAGCTGCTGGTTGTTGTTAATGTTTTGTGTACTGTCTCTATCAAGCAACAGTGTTTGGACTAATTAATTCCTCTCATGCTTTTCATTGCTTGACTTTTTAAGTCTTGTTGCTTGAGATAGTGTTCAATCGGCTGTAGCACTGGTGGAAACCAGCACATGTCTCTCTCTTCCTCTCTCCTTTTCGTCCTCTAGCCTGGAATTTCCAGCCCTCTGCCCCTGGAATTTCTAGTCTGGTTTCTTGTTTCGCTTATTTCTTCCACGTTTGAGCTCCGATTCGCGTTCCGCTTTTTGCGTTGGTCTTCCATCGATCCAAGGAACCTATCTAGATACCCTTGTCACCAGTTGGCTTGGGTATTTTAGATTCAGGAACTCGCTTCTTCTCTATAGGAGTTGAGTATCCGATTTTCTGTCCTTCGGTTCAGGAAGTGGTCCATTTGCTTTGTGGTGTCCCGCTGTGTTCCTGGGAACATCCACCCACTCATTTGGGTCATGGACATCACAGTGTTTGGTTCGCGTGTTTGGCGGTGATTTTGGAATAGCGGCTTAATATTTCGAAAGAAATTTGAGGCTCCCATTCACCCCCCTCTGGTCGCCGTTTTCGGTCCTTCACCTACTACACAACCTGACGAAGGGAGATAGGTCTGAAAACTCCAACCTCCTCTGGGCTATTTGTCTCTAGGACTAGAACAATGAAGGAGTTGTTAATTGGCCCAAGAGTCACATTACCATCATAGAAGGCTATGTAAAGCCTGTATAATCCTTTATGATCTGCCGATACTTTTTTGATGAAGAAGCCATTGAAACCATCAATCCTCGGCTCTTCATCTAATGGTGAGATTTTGACAATGTTGTCTATCTCCTCAATGGTGAAAGGAGTTGCCAGACTACTCAAGTCTTCATTTTCTTGGATCAACTCTTGGAACTCAAAAGGCATTGTTGACTGCGTTAAAAACCCCATTCTATTATTGAAGGAGTACTAGAATGGTTTGCTTTATCTTCATGATGTAGAATAGAGACCACATGATCATCCTTGATTTGGTTGATGATGTTTTTCCTAAAGGAAATGGTAGCCATAACATGAAAGAAGTTAGTGCGTTCGCCTCTAGCATTGATTCTGATGCTTAAGGAGGTTAGAGAGCTAAGCTTTGACTATGCTTATTAAGTTCCGTTCCATATTGAAAAGAGCCTAAGGTCCAAAGTATCCAGAAAAAGGATAACTCTGTTACAATTTTCAATTGACTACTTCATATTCGAAAGCTTTTTACTCCTCTATTTCAAATATTGTCTAAGGGTTGGTATTTCTTAACGTATGCAGAAAGATTCAGCAAGCGCACGGAACTACCGCTGTAGCACTTCACCTAGAGTATTCAAGGTATCATAATCCTCAGGGAACGAATGACTTAATTATTCCTAATGAGTTCTCCCAATTGACTAGAAGATTTAATAATAGGTAACAAGTTTTATCTCTAAATAAAGTATTTAATCAAATTGACTATAGTTACGATTTACTTGCTTCAGGTTCTGGCTTAGACCTGGTCTGCCAAGTCCCTCCAGTGTAAATCTCTACTCTGTAACCGGACGTGGGGGAATACAAGGGATGAACAGGGCTATCACCACCTGCCACCTACCCCTCTACCGTGGATTACGCAGCAAACGAAGGTAATCTCTAGCCTAGACACCACATCTACACTATTAATTACTACTCTAGTAGTGCGCCGGGTCTCCCCTACTTACTAGAATATCTGCTACTAGAATAGACGACGAACCCACAAATAAATAATAACTAGAATCAAATGAATCAAACACTTGAAATAAAGATAAACACGAACCTTGTTCTCCAACTAGAACTCGGATCATAGAGGTACAAGTAGAAGAAGCCGACAAGCCCAACGATCCTTCTTGAAGATGAACTAGAACTAGAACTAGAACTCTTGAAGAGGTAGTCGATAACTCTGGTACTACTTCAACTCTTCCCTCTCTTGCTACTAATCTAATGATACAATGTGGAGTTCTATATCTTCTAAAAATTATATCCCTCCATTGAGAAGAATTCAAGTCTTTAAATAGTCGTGCCAAGGTGATGAAGAAGCGTATACACCACGTAGCCAACCTTAGGAACCGTCATTGAACCGCCACACGAAGGTCGGTCACCAAAGGCGGTGCTAAGGGGCGGCCGCACCAGGGGGTCGGCCGACGCTCTAGTGGCTCCTCTCGCCACCGACTTCGTCTGGTGGGTTCTTAGATGGGCCTGGACTTCTCCCTTGTCGGTTATTCACCTTGGATCGAGCATGAAATTGCTTTCTCTTGATTTCTCCTCATTTATATTGGGCCGGGAAGATGAAATTGATTATTTTGAGCCCAACTTTATATGCTTTTCCATTATTCCTGCACAAAATACATAATACACCAAAACTAGTGGAAATAGTTAATATAAACACCTATCACTCTAGTTTGGTGGTCATTTTTATTAATTTTAGATAAAAGTTGGCATAAATATTAATCATTAGTAACCGCCAACACTAAGCCTTTTGAACTTTGTAGGTAAGATAGCAGCTGGGTCAACTCAATTTTGACAGGTTTGCTCCATGAATCCTCTACCACAGAGGGAAAACTTGCATGAGAATCCCATAAGTTTTGAAATCTAAATAGATTGGATTTAGGGATAAAATTGCCAATGGATATTCTACAGGGATATGATCAGAAGTGGTTCTTACCAAGGGAGTAACCAAAGTATTGGGGAAGTCATGGGTCTAGTTGACCGATGTGAAGAACCAATCTAGTTGCTCAAGGAGAGGGTTGGACTGCTTGTTGCTCTAGGTAAAAACTCTTTCTTTCAGAGGTAATTCCACAACTCCTAGTCGGCCATCTCGATCCTACACCTGGGTCCATCTAGCCTCAATTTGTGGCATAAGCTAGAAAACACACTTTAGAGCAATCTTGCACGTTGGTTCAATGATGGTTGCATCTGAGGGTAATGATGAAGCCTCTTATAGATTGAAGGGCCCACCATCTATGCAAGAAAGCACAAACTTACCAAAAAACTATCTTGGATACTTGTCAACTACCTTGGGGAAGCAATATGGAGCATGGGATGCAAGGGCGGTGGGTCCCAGGTTTCCTGACCCCATAGGGGGTCGGTCAACCACACTAATCAACTTCACCACCTCATCTGCCACTACAAATACCTCCTTTGCTCATACACACTATAAGTACCAGTGTTAGCACCATTCTACAGACACAAACAACAGGAAGAAGAAGGAATCACTCTAGTAGCTCTATTTTAGCTTAGGCTAGTTTAGTTGGGAATTAGAGTTGAGTTGAGCTTTACTCGAGTTCTAGAAGCAAACTTCAGGATTCTGGTCTAGCACTCTTTCCCTTTGTAAGACATTTTGAGTTATCAATATGCTACCTTTCTACTTCCTTATTGCTTCATTTAAGTGCAACTTACTCTAGTTGTATTGATCTCTAGTTTAGACCATAGTGTTATAATCATAGCCTTGTTTAGTATAATATTGATTCTTCATAGCACTAGTTCTTCATCCCTTAGTGGATGCTCTAGTCTGATCTTTCATGTGGATTAGGGTAGCATCATATAGTGTAAAAATGCAGTGTTTATACTATTGTGAACCTTAGTCTACGTCATGCCCCCACGAATATGTGGTAGCTAGTAGGTGGTGATAGCCCTATCTAGCCTACGTAGTCCACCACACTCGAACGGTTCTTAAATCGTAGGGATCAAGGAGATCTATTTCTATCAACCCTTCTCATCCCTTTCCGTTGTTGTTTGGGCCGTGCCCCAAAAGTGCTATTGAGCCCTACCTCACTATTTATTAGCTTGATTCTATCTCTATAGTTCTACAGTAGAGTTGATCATAGGTAGTAGAAAGATCATAGGAACCTTTGTATTCACTCGTTGTATACTCCCTCTATCTATGATGTTTATCTTAGTTATCCTTCTATTTCTTTGGTACCACACTACTACTGCTATCGTTACCCCTATCTAGAGTCAGGTAGTTGGTGATGATATAATCTTTAGAACTCATATTTATCAATACTCTTAGCCATATGCTTTTCCTAAGGATAAAAATACGAAACCTCGGAATGCTCCCATGTGAAGTGCTATAACGATATTTTCTATGCTTGTGAAATTATCCATTTGAGCATAAGAAATACCAAGATCAATATTCATCAACTAGAATCTGATCATAGTTTACAATCCTTGTCTTGACCCTGCAAGATCAATATTCATCAATTGGCTAAGAGCAATTATCATCAATGATAATGGCAAATAGATATTCTTGGGCGACTTTCAATTTCTACAGATCCATTGAGGACATAAATAGAGCTAGTGGTAATCTACAGGATACTCTTATCTTCAAGAATTGACCACCTAGGAGTTGTGGAATTACCTCTGAAAGAAAGAGTTTTTACCTAGAGCAACAAGCAGTCCAACCCTCTCCTTGAGCAACTAGATTGGTTCTTCACATCGGTCAACTAGACCCATGACTTCCCCAATACTTTGGTTACTCCCTTGGTAAGAACCACTTCTGATCATATCCCTGTAGAATATCCATTGGCAATTTTATCCCTAAATCCAATCTATTTAGATTTCAAAACTTATGGGATTCTCATGCAAGTTTTCCCTCTGTGGTAGAGGATTCATGGAGCAAACCTGTCAAAATTGAGTTGACCCAGCTGCTATCTTACCTACAAAGTTCAAAAGGCTTAGTGTTGGCGGTTACTAATGATTAATATTTATGCCAACTTTTATCTAAAATTAATAAAAATGACCACCAAACTAGAGTGATAGGTGTTTATATTAACTATTTCCACTAGTTTTGGTGTATTATGTATTTTGTGCAGGAATAATGGAAAAGCATATAAAGTTGGGCTCAAAATAATCAATTTCATCTTCCCGGCCCAATATAAATGAGGAGAAATCAAGAGAAAGCAATTTCATGCTCGATCCAAGGTGAATAACCGACAAGGGAGAAGTCCAGGCCCATCTAAGAACCCACCAGACGAAGTCGGTGGCGAGAGGAGCCACTAGAGCGTCGGCCGACCCCCTGGTGCGGCCGCCCCTTAGCACCGCCTTTGGTGACCGACCTTCGTGTGGCGGTTCAATGACGGTTCCTAAGGTTGGCTACGTGGTGTATACGCTTCTTCATCACCTTGGCACGACTATTTAAAGACTTGAATTCTTCTCAATGGAGGGATATAATTTTTAGAAGATATAGAACTCCACATTGTATCATTAGATTAGTAGCAAGAGAGGGAAGAGTTGAAGTAGTACCAGAGTTATCGACTACCTCTTCAAGAGTTCTAGTTCTAGTTCTAGTTCATCTTCAAGAAGGATCGTTGGGCTTGTCGGCTTCTTCTACTTGTACCTCTATGATCCGAGTTCTAGTTGGAGAACAAGGTTCGTGTTTATCTTTATTTCAAGTGTTTGATTCATTTGATTCTAGTTATTATTTATTTGTGGGTTCGTCGTCTATTCTAGTAGCAGATATTCTAGTAAGTAGGGGAGACCCGGCGCACTACTAGAGTAGTAATTAATAGTGTAGATGTGGTGTCTAGGCTAGAGATTACCTTCGTTTGCTGCGTAATCCACATGAAAGATCAGACTAGAGCATCCACTAAGGGATGAAGAACTAGTGCTATGAAGAATCAATATTATACTAAACAAGGCTATGATTATAACACTATGGTCTAAACTAGAGATCAATACAACTAGAGTAAGTTGCACTTAAATGAAGCAATAAGGAAGTAGAAAGGTAGCATATTGATAACTCAAAATGTCTTACAAAGGGAAAGAGTGCTAGACCAGAATCCTGAAGTTTGCTTCTAGAACTCGAGTAAAGCTCAACTCAACTCTAATTCCCCAACTAAACTAGCCTAAGCTAAAATAGAGCTACTAGAGTGATTCCTTCTTCTTCCTGTTGTTTGTGTCTGTAGAATGGTGCTAACACTGGTACTTATAGTGTGTATGAGCAAAGGAGGTATTTGTAGTGGCAGATGAGGTGGTGAAGTTGATTAGTGTGGTTGACCGACCCCCTATGGGGTCAGGAAACCTGGGACCCACCGCCCTTGCATCCCATGCTCCATATTGCTTCCCCAAGGTAGTTGACAAGTATCCAAGATAGTTTTTTGGTAACCTATGAAACCGCCTTTAGCACCGCCATAGGAACCGTCATGCGAAAGATGGGCCCGAGATGCGCCACCAGGGGGGCGGCCGCACCAGGGGGTCGGCCGCACCCTGGCTGCCGCCTCTCGCCACCGACTTTGTCTGGTGGGCTCCCTGATGGGTCTAGATCACTTCTATGTTGGGTATTGGCCCTGGTTCGCATCATGGATTTGGCCTTCTTTGCATGCTTCAACTTGGGCTGCGCGAAATACGCTTTGTTGATTGCGCATTTTTCCGAGTTTTACACTAATTCCACACTTAAGTCCTGCAAAACAGTAATCTTCCAATACATGTGGAACTAGGTGAATATCAAAGACATATGCATGTAAAATATGTGTTTTTCTCCATTTTTCATACAAGTTGGTGGTATGGAATATGTCGTTAGTGACCGCCAACAGCGGGCAGCAGGGAGGAACGGGCGAACGTCTGAACGGGGCGAGCCGGCATTGCCATAGATGTGAACTCACGGTTGTGGAGTCAGCAGCCGACGGAAGGTGAGAGTCGCAAGTCAAACCTGCTGCCTCGTGTCTTTGCCAAGGCCAGACAGGAGTAAGAATTTGGTCCAACATCTAGGGCTACTTTGAATTGGGCCAGAAACTTACATGTGCTTGTCCAATGTCTAGAGCCACTTTCAAGTGGGCCATAAATTTACATGTACTATATATAAGAGGTACTTTGGAGCACCAAAGAGTCACCAAAACTCAGTTATGATCCCTTGAGCCACCAAGGCTCGAGTCTTCATTAGTGAATATCTCTTCTTCAATCTAGATCGGTGGGTTTCAAACTAAGCACAACTTTATGAGCCACCCTACAAAGTAGTTCTGCCAGGAAGATCACCTAGCTAGTCCTCTGTCGAGTTGTCTAGGTCCTAGAAACATCAAGAGTAGTAAACCTTCAACCTTAACTTGATGAATTCCAAGCCAAGAACACTAAATACACATGGTACACACTCCTAACTCACAATCTTGACTTGGAATGCCCTCAAACCCTTCACAAGATCACTCTATATGTATAGCACAACCATGTATTCAAGAGAGCTCAGAATGTTCTAGGGAAAACACACACACTGAGATGACCAAGCTAATCTACGATTGCCAACAGCAAGTCTTTTCCACCAATTTTATTCCGGGCAGCCACGCAACAGTAAATTTGTTCAGAGAACACTGACTATAACACCCTAGGTGTTAGTATAGCCATTAACACTAAACATGCAATCATTAACTTCATTGTGATTAGTTGTGAGTGAAAGAGAACTCAAAAGTACGAAGGAACAATAAACCCAACTTAAGTTGGTCAACAAATAATGAGAAGACTTCTTGAACTAAAGAATCTATGCCAAATTATGTAACACAAGCTCTGCAGAGCACCCTTGCTAACTAGAATTGATTAGGTGAGCTCTCACTAGCTCAGCACCTTAGTTGCTTAATTAGGATCTTTACAAGGTGGCTATGACATAGATAGAGGGGTGTAGTATAGTCTAGATTGAATATTTTAATTCCACATTTGTTTCAGTTAGCCAGCACAATTAGATTTAGAAAGGACTATTCATCCCCCCTCCTAGTCGGCCATCTCGATCCTACACCTGGGTCCATCTAGCCTCAATTTGTGGCATAAGCTAGAAAACACACTTTAGAGCAATCTTGCACGTTGGTTCAATGATGGTTGCATCTGAGGGTAATGATGAAGCCTCTTATAGATTGAAGGGCCCACCATCTATGCAAGAAAGCACAAACTTACCAAAAAACTATCTTGGATACTTGTCAACTACCTTGGGGAAGCAATATGGAGCATGGGATGCAAGGGCGGTGGGTCCCAGGTTTCCTGACCCCATAGGGGGTCGGTCAACCACACTAATCAACTTCACCACCTCATCTGCCACTACAAATACCTCCTTTGCTCATACACACTATAAGTACCAGTGTTAGCACCATTCTACAGACACAAACAACAGGAAGAAGAAGGAATCACTCTAGTAGCTCTATTTTAGCTTAGGCTAGTTTAGTTGGGAATTAGAGTTGAGTTGAGCTTTACTCGAGTTCTAGAAGCAAACTTCAGGATTCTGGTCTAGCACTCTTTCCCTTTGTAAGACATTTTGAGTTATCAATATGCTACCTTTCTACTTCCTTATTGCTTCATTTAAGTGCAACTTACTCTAGTTGTATTGATCTCTAGTTTAGACCATAGTGTTATAATCATAGCCTTGTTTAGTATAATATTGATTCTTCATAGCACTAGTTCTTCATCCCTTAGTGGATGCTCTAGTCTGATCTTTCATGTGGATTAGGGTAGCATCATATAGTGTAAAAATGCAGTGTTTATACTATTGTGAACCTTAGTCTACGTCATGCCCCCACGAATATGTGGTAGCTAGTAGGTGGTGATAGCCCTATCTAGCCTACGTAGTCCACCACACTCGAACGGTTCTTAAATCGTAGGGATCAAGGAGATCTATTTCTATCAACCCTTCTCATCCCTTTCCGTTGTTGTTTGGGCCGTGCCCCAAAAGTGCTATTGAGCCCTACCTCACTATTTATTAGCTTGATTCTATCTCTATAGTTCTACAGTAGAGTTGATCATAGGTAGTAGAAAGATCATAGGAACCTTTGTATTCACTCGTTGTATACTCCCTCTATCTATGATGTTTATCTTAGTTATCCTTCTATTTCTTTGGTACCACACTACTACTGCTATCGTTACCCCTATCTAGAGTCAGGTAGTTGGTGATGATATAATCTTTAGAACTCATATTTATCAATACTCTTAGCCATATGCTTTTCCTAAGGATAAAAATACGAAACCTCGGAATGCTCCCATGTGAAGTGCTATAACGATATTTTCTATGCTTGTGAAATTATCCATTTGAGCATAAGAAATACCAAGATCAATATTCATCAACTAGAATCTGATCATAGTTTACAATCCTTGTCTTGACCCTGCAAGATCAATATTCATCAATTGGCTAAGAGCAATTATCATCAATGATAATGGCAAATAGATATTCTTGGGCGACTTTCAATTTCTACAGATCCATTGAGGACATAAATAGAGCTAGTGGTAATCTACAGGATACTCTTATCTTCAAGAATTGACCACCTAGGAGTTGTGGAATTACCTCTGAAAGAAAGAGTTTTTACCTAGAGCAACAAGCAGTCCAACCCTCTCCTTGAGCAACTAGATTGGTTCTTCACATCGGTCAACTAGACCCATGACTTCCCCAATACTTTGGTTACTCCCTTGGTAAGAACCACTTCTGATCATATCCCTGTAGAATATCCATTGGCAATTTTATCCCTAAATCCAATCTATTTAGATTTCAAAACTTATGGGATTTTCATGCAAGTTTTCCCTCTGTGGTAGAGGATTCATGGAGCAAACCTGTCAAAATTGAGTTGACCCAGCTGCTATCTTACCTACAAAGTTCAAAAGGCTTAGTGTTGGCGGTTACTAATGATTAATATTTATGCCAACTTTTATCTAAAATTAATAAAAATGACCACCAAACTAGAGTGATAGGTGTTTATATTAACTATTTCCACTAGTTTTGGTGTATTATGTATTTTGTGCAGGAATAATGGAAAAGCATATAAAGTTGGGCTCAAAATAATCAATTTCATCTTCCCGGCCCAATATAAATGAGGAGAAATCAAGAGAAAGCAATTTCATGCTCGATCCAAGGTGAATAACCGACAAGGGAGAAGTCCAGGCCCATCTAAGAACCCACCAGACGAAGTCGGTGGCGAGAGGAGCCACTAGAGCGTCGGCCGACCCCCTGGTGCGGCCGCCCCTTAGCACCGCCTTTGGTGACCGACCTTCGTGTGGCGGTTCAATGACGGTTCCTAAGGTTGGCTACGTGGTGTATACGCTTCTTCATCACCTTGGCACGACTATTTAAAGACTTGAATTCTTCTCAATGGAGGGATATAATTTTTAGAAGATATAGAACTCCACATTGTATCATTAGATTAGTAGCAAGAGAGGGAAGAGTTGAAGTAGTACCAGAGTTATCGACTACCTCTTCAAGAGTTCTAGTTCTAGTTCTAGTTCATCTTCAAGAAGGATCGTTGGGCTTGTCGGCTTCTTCTACTTGTACCTCTATGATCCGAGTTCTAGTTGGAGAACAAGGTTCGTGTTTATCTTTATTTCAAGTGTTTTTCTCCATTTTTCATCCCTTAGTGGATGCTCTAGTCTGATCTTTCATGTGGATTACGCAGCAAACGAAGGTAATCTCTAGCCTAGACACCACATCTACACTATTAATTACTACTCTAGTAGTGCGCCGGGTCTCCCCTACTTACTAGAATATCTGCTACTAGAATAGACGACGAACCCACAAATAAATAATAACTAGAATCAAATGAATCAAACACTTGAAATAAAGATAAACACGAACCTTGTTCTCCAACTAGAACTCGGATCATAGAGGTACAAGTAGAAGAAGCCGACAAGCCCAACGATCCTTCTTGAAGATGAACTAGAACTAGAACTAGAACTCTTGAAGAGGTAGTCGATAACTCTGGTACTACTTCAACTCTTCCCTCTCTTGCTACTAATCTAATGATACAATGTGGAGTTCTATATCTTCTAAAAATTATATCCCTCCATTGAGAAGAATTCAAGTCTTTAAATAGTCGTGCCAAGGTGATGAAGAAGCGTATACACCACGTAGCCAACCTTAGGAACCGTCATTGAACCGCCACACGAAGGTCGGTCACCAAAGGCGGTGCTAAGGGGCGGCCGCACCAGGGGGTCGGCCGACGCTCTAGTGGCTCCTCTCGCCACCGACTTCGTCTGGTGGGTTCTTAGATGGGCCTGGACTTCTCCCTTGTCGGTTATTCACCTTGGATCGAGCATGAAATTGCTTTCTCTTGATTTCTCCTCATTTATATTGGGCCGGGGAAGATGAAATTGATTATTTTGAGCCCAACTTTATATGCTTTTCCATTATTCCTGCACAAAATACATAATACACCAAAACTAGTGGAAATAGTTAATATAAACACCTATCACTCTAGTTTGGTGGTCATTTTTATTAATTTTAGATAAAAGTTGGCATAAATATTAATCATTAGTAACCGCCAACACTAAGCCTTTTGAACTTTGTAGGTAAGATAGCAGCTGGGTCAACTCAATTTTGACAGGTTTGCTCCATGAATCCTCTACCACAGAGGGAAAACTTGCATGAAAATCCCATAAGTTTTGAAATCTAAATAGATTGGATTTAGGGATAAAATTGCCAATGGATATTCTACAGGGATATGATCAGAAGTGGTTCTTACCAAGGGAGTAACCAAAGTATTGGGGAAGTCATGGGTCTAGTTGACCGATGTGAAGAACCAATCTAGTTGCTCAAGGAGAGGGTTGGACTGCTTGTTGCTCTAGGTAAAAACTCTTTCTTTCAGAGGTAATTCCACAACTCCTAGGTGGTCAATTCTTGAAGATAAGAGTATCCTGTAGATTACCACTAGCTCTATTTATGTCCTCAATGGATCTGTAGAAATTGAAAGTCGCCCAAGAATATCTATTTGCCATTATCATTGATGATAATTGCTCTTAGCCAATTGATGAATATTGATCTTGCAGGGTCAAGACAAGGATTGTAAACTATGATCAGATTCTAGTTGATGAATATTGATCTTGGTATTTCTTATGCTCAAATGGATAATTTCACAAGCATAGAAAATATCGTTATAGCACTTCACATGGGAGCATTCCGAGGTTTCGTATTTTTATCCTTAGGAAAAGCATATGGCTAAGAGTATTGATAAATATGAGTTCTAAAGATTATATCATCACCAACTACCTGACTCTAGATAGGGGTAACGATAGCAGTAGTAGTGTGGTACCAAAGAAATAGAAGGATAACTAAGATAAACATCATAGATAGAGGGAGTATACAACGAGTGAATACAAAGGTTCCTATGATCTTTCTACTACCTATGATCAACTCTACTGTAGAACTATAGAGATAGAATCAAGCTAATAAATAGTGAGGTAGGGCTCAATAGCACTTTTGGGGCACGGCCCAAACAACAACGGAAAGGGATGAGAAGGGTTGATAGAAATAGATCTCCTTGATCCCTACGATTTAAGAACCGTTCGAGTGTGGTGGACTACGTAGGCTAGATAGGGCTATCACCACCTACTAGCTACCACATATTCGTGGGGGCATGACGTAGACTAAGGTTCACAATAGTATAAACACTGCATTTTTACACTATATGATGCTACCCTAATCCACATGAAAGATCAGACTAGAGCATCCACTAAGGGATGAAGAACTAGTGCTATGAAGAATCAATATTATACTAAACAAGGCTATGATTATAACACTATGGTCTAAACTAGAGATCAATACAACTAGAGTAAGTTGCACTTAAATGAAGCAATAAGGAAGTAGAAAGGTAGCATATTGATAACTCAAAATGTCTTACAAAGGGAAAGAGTGCTAGACCAGAATCCTGAAGTTTGCTTCTAGAACTCGAGTAAAGCTCAACTCAACTCTAATTCCCAACTAAACTAGCCTAAGCTAAAATAGAGCTACTAGAGTGATTCCTTCTTCTTCCTGTTGTTTGTGTCTGTAGAATGGTGCTAACACTGGTACTTATAGTGTGTATGAGCAAAGGAGGTATTTGTAGTGGCAGATGAGGTGGTGAAGTTGATTAGTGTGGTTGACCGACCCCCTATGGGGTCAGGAAACCTGGGACCCACCGCCCTTGCATCCCATGCTCCATATTGCTTCCCCAAGGTAGTTGACAAGTATCCAAGATAGTTTTTTGGTAAGTTTGTGCTTTCTTGCATAGATGGTGGGCCCTTCAATCTATAAGAGGCTTCATCATTACCCTCAGATGCAACCATCATTGAACCAACGTGCAAGATTGCTCTAAAGTGTGTTTTCTAGCTTATGCCACAAATTGAGGCTAGATGGACCCAGGTGTAGGATCGAGATGGCCGACTAGGAGGGGGGATGAATAGTCCTTTCTAAATCTAATTGTGCTGGCTAACTGAAACAAATGTGGAATTAAAATATTCAATCTAGACTATACTACACCCCTCTATCTATGTCATAGCCACCTTGTAAAGATCCTAATTAAGCAACTAAGGTGCTGAGCTAGTGAGAGCTCACCTAATCAATTCTAGTTAGCAAGGGTGCTCTGCAGAGCTTGTGTTACATAATTTGGCATAGATTCTTTAGTTCAAGAAGTCTTCTCATTATTTGTTGACCAACTTAAGTTGGGTTTATTGTTCCTTCGTACTTTTGAGTTCTCTTTCACTCACAACTAATCACAATGAAGTTAATGATTGCATGTTTAGTGTTAATGGCTATACTAACACCTAGGGTGTTATAGTCAGTGTTCTCTGAACAAATTTACTGTTGCGTGGCTGCCCGGAATAAAATTGGTGGAAAAGACTTGCTGTTGGCAATCGTAGATTAGCTTGGTCATCTCAGTGTGTGTGTTTTCCCTAGAACATTCTGAGCTCTCTTGAATACATGGTTGTGCTATACATATAGAGTGATCTTGTGAAGGGTTTGAGGGCATTCCAAGTCAAGATTGTGAGTTAGGAGTGTGTACCATGTGTATTTAGTGTTCTTGGCTTGGAATTCATCAAGTTAAGGTTGAAGGTTTACTACTCTTGATGTTTCTAGGACCTAGACAACTCGACAGAGGACTAGCTAGGTGATCTTCCTGGCAGAACTACTTTGTAGGGTGGCTCATAAAGTTGTGCTTAGTTTGAAACCCACCGATCTAGATTGAAGAAGAGATATTCACTAATGAAGACTCGAGCCTTGGTGGCTCAAGGGATCATAACTGAGTTTTGGTGACTCTTTGGTGCTCCAAAGTACCTCTTATATATAGTACATGTAAATTTATGGCCCACTTGAAAGTGGCTCTAGACATTGGACAAGCACATGTAAGTTTCTGGCCCAATTCAAAGTAGCCCTAGATGTTGGACCAAATTCTTACTCCTGTCTGGCCTTGGCAAAGACACGAGGCAGCAGGTTTGACTTGCGACTCTCACCTTCCGTCGGCTGCTGACTCCACAACCGTGAGTTCACATCTATGGCAATGCCGGCTCGCCCCGTTCAGACGTTCGCCCGTTCCTCCCTGCTGCCCGCTGTTGGCGGTCACTAACGACATATTCCATACCACCAACTTGTATGAAAAATGGAGAAAAACACATATTTTACATGCATATGTCTTTGATATTCACCTAGTTCCACATGTATTGGAAGATTACTGTTTTGCAGGACTTAAGTGTGGAATTAGTGTAAAACTCGGAAAAATGCGCAATCAACAAAGCGTATTTCGCGCAGCCCAAGTTGAAGCATGCAAAGAAGGCCAAATCCATGATGCGAACCAGGGCCAATACCCAACATAGAAGTGATCTAGACCCATCAGGGAGCCCACCAGACAAAGTCGGTGGCGAGAGGCGGCAGCCAGGGTGCGGCCGACCCCCTGGTGCGGCCGCCCCCCTGGTGGCGCATCTCGGGCCCATCTTTCGCATGACGGTTCCTATGGCGGTGCTAAAGGCGGTTTCATAGGTTACCAAAAAACTATCTTGGATACTTGTCAACTACCTTGGGGAAGCAATATGGAGCATGGGATGCAAGGGCGGTGGGTCCCAGGTTTCCTGACCCCATAGGGGGTCGGTCAACCACACTAATCAACTTCACCACCTCATCTGCCACTACAAATACCTCCTTTGCTCATACACACTATAAGTACCAGTGTTAGCACCATTCTACAGACACAAACAACAGGAAGAAGAAGGAATCACTCTAGTAGCTCTATTTTAGCTTAGGCTAGTTTAGTTGGGAATTAGAGTTGAGTTGAGCTTTACTCGAGTTCTAGAAGCAAACTTCAGGATTCTGGTCTAGCACTCTTTCCCTTTGTAAGACATTTTGAGTTATCAATATGCTACCTTTCTACTTCCTTATTGCTTCATTTAAGTGCAACTTACTCTAGTTGTATTGATCTCTAGTTTAGACCATAGTGTTATAATCATAGCCTTGTTTAGTATAATATTGATTCTTCATAGCACTAGTTCTTCATCCCTTAGTGGATGCTCTAGTCTGATCTTTCATGTGGATTACGCAGCAAACGAAGGTAATCTCTAGCCTAGACACCACATCTACACTATTAATTACTACTCTAGTAGTGCGCCGGGTCTCCCCTACTTACTAGAATATCTGCTACTAGAATAGACGACGAACCCACAAATAAATAATAACTAGAATCAAATGAATCAAACACTTGAAATAAAGATAAACACGAACCTTGTTCTCCAACTAGAACTCGGATCATAGAGGTACAAGTAGAAGAAGCCGACAAGCCCAACGATCCTTCTTGAAGATGAACTAGAACTAGAACTAGAACTCTTGAAGAGGTAGTCGATAACTCTGGTACTACTTCAACTCTTCCCTCTCTTGCTACTAATCTAATGATACAATGTGGAGTTCTATATCTTCTAAAAATTATATCCCTCCATTGAGAAGAATTCAAGTCTTTAAATAGTCGTGCCAAGGTGATGAAGAAGCGTATACACCACGTAGCCAACCTTAGGAACCGTCATTGAACCGCCACACGAAGGTCGGTCACCAAAGGCGGTGCTAAGGGGCGGCCGCACCAGGGGGTCGGCCGACGCTCTAGTGGCTCCTCTCGCCACCGACTTCGTCTGGTGGGTTCTTAGATGGGCCTGGACTTCTCCCTTGTCGGTTATTCACCTTGGATCGAGCATGAAATTGCTTTCTCTTGATTTCTCCTCATTTATATTGGGCCGGGAAGATGAAATTGATTATTTTGAGCCCAACTTTATATGCTTTTCCATTATTCCTGCACAAAATACATAATACACCAAAACTAGTGGAAATTTATT
>JAHUYU010002182.1:0-18648 GCA_030439765.1 Tripidium arundinaceum
CATGGGAGACATAGAATGCTCAGGGGCTTGCCTTGAGAAGGGAGGTGGAGGTCAGTGATGGATTGAGATTTGGTGATAACCTGAATACCCATCAAGAAAACAGAAGAAAGAGTGTTTTGCCAGTCGCTCTAACATTTCATCAATGAACAGTAATGGAAAGTGATCTTTCTTTGTTGCCTTGTTAAGTTTTCGGTAATCAATGCACATCCGCCATCCAGTGACGGTTCTTTGTGGGATTAATTCATTTTTCTCATTTTTAACAACATTCATGCCCCCTTTTTAGGCACAACTTGAACACCCACTCACTATTTGGCACGAGATAGATGATCCCGGCGTGCAAGAGTTTCAAAACTTCTTTCTTAACCACTTCTCTCATCACATTGTTAAGCCTACGCTGAGGCTCCCTAGAAGGTGTAGAATTTGGATCAGTAGGGATGCGATGTGTGCAGAGAGTAGGGCTAATTCCTTTAAGATCTTGGACTGAGTATCCAAAGGCTGAGCGATGCTTTTCTAAGACAGTTATCAAGCGGAGGGTTTCTTTCTGAGGAAGTTTATCACTTATGATCACAGGAGAATCTTGATCATTATTAAGAAAAGCATATCTAAGGCCAGAAGGCAGGGGTTTAAACTCAATGGAGGGCTTAGGTGGCTCTTCAAATTCATCTAGAGGTTTTGATTCTATGGAATGTTCATCTTCTTCTTCGATGAAGAACTGGGCATCATCTTCAAGCTTGAGTTCGAACCTGTGGGCCTGGAACCACAGGGAGAGCAACAAGCAACTCCAGAACAGGAGGTTTAGGCAGGAGAAGGATCCCACCCAGAAGATCTTCCTGAGTGCCCTGACCACCATCCTTCCTCGTTTCTCAAAGGCAAGCCCCTGAGCATTCTATGTCTCCCATGATTTATAAATACCAACTTGAGTCCTTTATGTTTGATGCATTAAGTTTTAGGAGTTGAATTGGAACTACTTGTTGCATATACACTCCTTGTTCTACAAGAAACCTTGAACCCTGTATAGGTCCAGGATCGAAACTATGCTTAGCTATGCTTAGACCGGTAAAAGTCAGGTGATCTCCTGTCACCTGCGAGATATAGGTGGATATCTGGTCATGATGAGCTATATTGCTGTCATGGGAATAACCATGTGAGGTTGACTAAATGGAGACCGGGCGAGACCAAGATGGAGAAGCAACAAGGCATGGAGGTCTTGGGTGTGGATCTATCCCCGTCTGTGTCGATTAAGGACCGTACAGTTGTTGGAACTTCTGTTGAGATTGAACGCATGCCTATCACTTAGCTGGCCGGATAAGTCATTCTGACCGTGAAGCCGAGTAGCTCAACTCAGGCCGGGACCCGTTCTGTATGAGTGCGCAATCAGGAAGTCGGAGCATAGACTACAGAGCAATCATGACCTGGCTGCTCGGTGACGACCGTGGCAGGCATGACTTGAATTCCCTGTCTACCGTGGTAAGACCTGTGTTGCGGCGCTGATCGGACCCGCGAAGTTAGTTCTTGAGTTGTACCAAAGGTGACCTAAGGCTGCCTTCGCGAGGTATGCCTGGGTTTGTGTTAGGAATAAAACCCCAGATCTGGTTGGAATCGATTCGAATCGCCGTCTCTCCCAGATAGTGAGAAACTTGACTAGCTTCAGCATTGTAGTAAAACTTGATGAAATCTAATGGTTATGATGACATTGAAAGTTACTACACTGGATATGGTTACTATTGTCTGTTTAGTTAAATTAGTGATTGCTCTAGTACAGGTGCTAATCTAGATATACTCCTTGAGAATAGGTATTAATTTGTTGCTAAAGATATCAAATGTTCAAGTTATGTCATTTAAGCCTTTATGCAAAATGTTGTCAAGCCAGCTCCACGAAGTAAAGCCTTGCATACTCCTTGGTGTCACTTTATTTCTGGTTTATGATGGGTAAGTCTAGCTGAGTATATTCCCGTACTCAGGGTTTATTCCCTCTTGTTGCAGATGACATGGTGTACCATGGGTACTGCAAGACCTGCCTACATCCTGCTGTGGATGAGGACTAGACCATGGGGCATGGTCAATCTCAGTTATCTTCTCTCTGATGCTTTTGTTGGAATATGATTAGGGAACTGGCATGTAATTGAACTAAGTGTGTTGTGATTTCAAAACTACTTTGCTTCTACTACCTAAACTTGGTTTGTAATAACTTTATGTTCACTCCGATGGATGTAAGCTACTTGCGAAGTATTTGTGAATCTATGTTGTAACATGTGGCTGGTTACGCTGAACTATGTACGATCTTGGCTTGTTGTTTTGAAGTCCTTCGTGATTTCATTGGACTACCGGGTTTATATGGGCTCAAGTATGATGGTTTGATCATTTCGGTGATTACTATTGTGCTTGTGCTCATATAAATTGGACGGTTCTGTTACATTTTCTACCTTTTATTCTTTTCTTTCCTTATGGATTCCACAAATTCCACTCCTATCTATCAATATGCTGCACCCACAAGCCTTCAGCCAAAAGAATCTTCTAACCTATCCTAACACCTGGCTATGAGTTGCGCCCGTGTTTGATCAGCATGGTTCAGAACCAATCCTTCTTAGGCAAGGAAGATGAAAATCCTTAACTCCAGCTAAGAGAGTTTGAGCAGACCTATGCATGCCTCCGCATTGAAGGCGTGTCCGATGAAACTTTACGATGGAAGCTTTTTCCTTTCTCTTTGAAAGGAAGAGCTAAACATTGGTATAATCAAACCATAGGGAGTAAGCAGGGAGAGTGGGAAACTTTATGTTCTAGCTTCTCCTTGAATTTCTTTCCCATCTCTAAAGTAGTCAGCCTTTGAGCCAAGGTTCTATCTTTTAAACAAGAAGAAGGAGAATCTCTAGGCACATCCTGGGACCGTTTCAACAATCGTATTAATTCTAGACCCAATCTAGCCTCACAAGACCCCATTCTCTTCAACATTTTTACATGGGTCTTAATCAGAAAACCTCAAAGTTCTTAACTTAGCTTCAGGAGGTTCGTTCTTGCATAAAACCGCTGAAAAGGGAGAAGCATTCTAGACAAAATTCTGGAAGACACCCCCTCACCTGAAGAAATAGAAGAGGAACCTTTAGAGGAAGATTTCCAGATAGCTGAACCTGAACTTTTGCCTAACCCATCACCAACCTTAGCTATCCAAAATTCTGAACCACTGGAAGAGGAGGAAACTCCAATTTCTGACTTCATGCTTGAATTCGAGGGTGAACTTTTCGCTGAATATGGAAACACCTTAAATTATCATACTGTAAGGAAGCCCCAGAAGTCTCGAAAAGCATCGTCCCAAGAAGAAATTCTTGACCCTTCTGAGGAAGCTTTCCTTAAAAGGACTACTAAGGAACTAGTGTCCATCATAAGCAATGAATGGCTAGAGGAATCAAAGCTTTCCTCTGATGTGATCTGTTTGGATTCACCTTCTATTACTATTCATTGTGAAATCCACAAAGATCCTTTTGAAGCTCTTTATAGTCCAGTTGTGGGTGTTAATATCATGTCTGCATCTTTTGCTCATGATTTATTAAAAAACATGCCAGTAACCCCAACAACAAAACTGTTGAAAAGCCCTTTAGGACACATTCTCCCAAGGTTGGGAATTATGTATGTCCTACCTATCCAGATAAGAGACACCATGGTTCATCTGAGCTTTTATATCTTTGATATCATGGAATTCGATCTGTTGATAGGACAACCAATTGAGAGGCTTATTCAAGAAGGACAAACGGGGAATTTGAATATATGTCTTAGAAAAAATTTTAAACTTCCTTTATCCATCACTCATTCTCTAAATGCTGAGATTGAGCCCTATCCCGAGCAAGATCCAATGGAAGAGGTTAAGGTTGCATCTCTTGAACATTTAATCGAACCCAAGCTTGAAGATGATGCCCAGTTCTTCATCGAAGAAGAAGATGAACATTCCATAGAATCAAAACCTCTAGATGAATTTGAAGAGCCACCTAAGCCCTCCATTGAGTTTAAACCCCTGCCTTCTGGCCTTAGATATGCTTTTCTTAATAATGATCAAGATTCTCCTGTGATCATAAGTGATAAACTTCCTCAGAAAGAAACCCTCCGCTTGATAACTGTCTTAGAAAAGCATCGCTCAGCCTTTGGATACTCAGTCCAAGATCTTAAAGGAATTAGCCCTACTCTCTGCACACATCGCATCCCTACTGATCCAAATTCTACACCTTCTAGGGAGCCTCAGCGTAGGCTTAACAATGTGATGAGAGAAGTGGTTAAGAAAGAAGTTTTGAAACTCTTGCACGCCGGGATCATCTATCTCGTGCCAAATAGTGAGTGGGTGTTCAAGTTGTGCCTAAAAAGGGGGCATGAATGTTGTTAAAAATGAGAAAAATGAATTAATCCCACAAAGAACCGTCACTGGATGGCGGATGTGCATTGATTACCGAAAACTTAACAAGGCAACAAAGAAAGATCACTTTCCATTACTGTTCATTGATGAAATGTTAGAGCGACTGGCAAAACACTCTTTCTTCTGTTTTCTTGATGGGTATTCAGGTTATCACCAAATCTCAATCCATCATGATGACCACAGCAAAACCACTTTTACTTGTCTATATGGAACTTATGCTTATCGTAGAATGTCTTTCGGACTGTGTAATGCTCCAGCATCTTTTCAAAGATGCATGATGTCTATATTTTCTGATATGATTGAAGAAATCATGGAAGTTTTCATGGATGACTTTTCTATTTATGGAAAAACTTTTGATGATTGTCTTGAAAATTTAGACAAGGTTTTGTAAAGATGTGAAGAAAAGCACTTAGTCCTTAACTAGGAAAAATGTCATTTCATGGTTAGAGAAGGCATAGTGCTAGGACACTTAGTGTTTGAATGAGGGATTGAGGTAGACAGAGCTAAAATTGAAGTAATTGAACAACTACAATGTTAGAGGGATCAGAAGTTTTCTTGGCCATGCTGGTTTTTACCGTCGCTTCATAAAAGATTTTTCGCACATTGCTAGACCACTTACAAATCTTTTGGCCAAGGATATTCCCTTTGAGTTTGATGATGCATGCTTGAAATCTTTTGAAATTTTGAAGAAAGCACTCATCTCTGCACCAATCATTCAACCCCCTGATTGGTCTTTGCCTTTTGAAATCATGTGTGATGCTAGTGATTATGCTGTGGGGGTAGTTTTGGGACAAACAAAAGATAAAAAGCATCATGCAATTGCTTATGCTAGCAAAGCTTTCACAGGACCTCAACTTAATTATGCAACAACTAAAAAAGAACTCCTGGCTGTTGTTTTTGCTATTGATAAGTTTAGATCTTACTTAGTAGGAGCTAAGGTGATTGTTTATACTGATCATGCTGCTTTAAAATACCTGCTCACTAAGAAAGATGCTAAACCTCGATTAATAAGATGGATTTTGCTACTCCAAGAATTTGACTTAGAAATAAAAGATAAAAAGGGAGTAGCAATGTCTGTGACAGATCACTTGTCTAATGCAGTTTGAAAATCCATAGGAATTGCCCATCAATGATTCGCTGCGAGACGACATGCTCTATAGGGCCTCCAGATCCAACCCCTGGTACGCAAATATTGTGAATTTCATGGTTGCAAGTTATGTACCACTAGGGGAGAACAAAAAGAAACTCATCTACGAGAGTCGTCTCCACATATGGGATGAACCATACCTCTTTAGAGTCTGCTCTGATGGGCAATTCCTATGGATTTTCAAACTGCATTCTAGACAAGTGATCGGCAACAGAATTTTCTACTCCCTTTTTATCTTTTATTTCTAAGTCAAATTCTTGGAGTAGCAAAATCCATCTTATTAATCGAGGTTTAGCATCTTTCTTAGTGAGCAGGTATTTTAAAGCAGCATGATCAGTATAAACAATCACCTTAGCTCCTACTAAGTAAGATCTAAACTTATCAATAGCAAAAACAACAGCCAGGAGTTCTTTTTTAGTTGTTGCATAATTAAGTTGAGGTCCTGTGAAAGCTTTGCTAGCATAAGCAATTGCATGATGCTTTTTATCTTTTGTTTGTCCCAAAACTACCCCCACAGCATAATCACTAGCATCACACATGATTTCAAAAGGCAAAGACCAATCAGGGGGTTGAATGATTGGTGCAGAGATGAGTGCTTTCTTCAAAATTTCAAAAGATTTCAAGCATGCATCATCAAACTCAAAGGGAATATCCTTGGCCAAAAGATTTGTAAGTGGTCTAGCAATGTGCGAAAAATCTTTTATGAAGCGACGGTAAAAACCAGCATGGCCAAGAAAACTTCTGATCCCTCTAACATTGTAGTTGTTCAATTACTTCAATTTTAGCTCTGTCTACCTCAATCCCTCATTCAACACTAAGTGTCCTAGCACTATGCCTTCTCTAACCATGAAATGACATTTTTCCTAGTTAAGGACTAAGTGCTTTTCTTCACATCTTTACAAAACCTTGTCTAAATTTTCAAGACAATCATCAAAAGTTTTCCATAAATAGAAAAGTCATCCATGAAAACTTCCATGATTTCTTCAATCATATCAGAAAATATAGACATCATGCATCTTTGAAAAGATGCTGGAGCATTACACAGTCCGAAAGACATTCTACGATAAGCATAAGTTCCATATAGACAAGTAAAAGTGGTTTTGCTGTGGTCATCATGATGGATTGAGATTTGGTGATAACCTGAATACCCATCAAGAAAACAGAAGAAAGAGTGTTTTGCCAGTCGCTCTAACATTTCATCAATGAACAGTAATGGAAAGTGATCTTTCTTTGTTGCCTTGTTAAGTTTTCGGTAATCAATGCACATCCGCCATCCAGTGACGGTTCTTTGTGGGATTAATTCATTTTTCTCATTTTTAACAACATTCATGCCCCCTTTTTAGGCACAACTTGAACACCCACTCACTATTTGGCACGAGATAGATGATCCCGGCGTGCAAGAGTTTCAAAACTTCTTTCTTAACCACTTCTCTCATCACATTGTTAAGCCTACGCTGAGGCTCCCTAGAAGGTGTAGAATTTGGATCAGTAGGGATGCGATGTGTGCAGAGAGTAGGGCTAATTCCTTTAAGATCTTGGACTGAGTATCCAAAGGCTGAGCGATGCTTTTCTAAGACAGTTATCAAGCGGAGGGTTTCTTTCTGAGGAAGTTTATCACTTATGATCACAGGAGAATCTTGATCATTATTAAGAAAAGCATATCTAAGGCCAGAAGGCAGGGGTTTAAACTCAATGGAGGGCTTAGGTGGCTCTTCAAATTCATCTAGAGGTTTTGATTCTATGGAATGTTCATCTTCTTCGATGAAGAACTGGGCATCATCTTCAAGCTTGGGTTCGATTAAATGTTCAAGAGATGCAACCTTAACCTCTTCCATTGGATCTTGCTCGGGATAGGGCTCAATCTCAGCATTTAGAGAATGAGTGATGGATAAAGGAAGTTTAAAATTTTTTCTAAGACATATATTCAAATTCCCCGTTTGTCCTTCTTGAATAAGCCTCTCAATTGGTTGTCCTATCAACAGATCGAATTCCATGATATCAAAGATATAAAAGCTCAGATGAACCATGGTGTCTCTTATCTGGATAGGTAGGACATACATAATTCCCAACCTTGGGAGAATGTGTCCTAAAGGGCTTTTCAACAGTTTGTTGTTGGGGTTACTGGCATGTTTTTAATAAATCATGAGCAAAAGATGCAGACATGATATTAACACCCACAACTGGACTATAAAGAGCTTCAAAAGGATCTTTGTGGATTCACAATGAATAGTAATAGAAGGTGAATCCAAACAGATCACATCAGAGGAAAGCTTTGATTCCTCTAGCCATTCATTGCTTATGATGGACACTAGTTCCTTAGTAGTCCTTTTAAGGAAAGCTTCCTCAGAAGGGTCAAGAATTTCTTCTTGGGACGATGCTTTTCGAGACTTCTGGGGCTTCCTTACAGTATGATAATTTAAGGTGTTTCCATATTCAGCGAAAAGTTCACCCTCGAATTCAAGCATGAAGTCAGAAATTGGAGTTTCCTCCTCTTCCAGTGGTTCAGAATTTTGGATAGCTAAGGTTGGTGATGGGTTAGGCAAAAGTTCAGGTTCAGCTATCTGGAAATCTTCCTCTAAAGGTTCCTCTTCTATTTCTTCAGGTGAGGGGGTGTCTTCCAGAATTTTGTCTAGAATGCTTCTCCCTTTTCAGCGGTTTTATGCAAGAACGAACCTCCTGAAGCTAAGTTAAGAAACTTTGAGGTTTTCTGATTAAGACCCATGTAAAAATGTTGAAGAGAATGGGGTCTTGTGAGGCTAGATTGGGTCTAGAATTAATACGATTGTTGAAACGGTCCCAGGATGTGCCTAGAGATTCTCCTTCTTCTTGTTTAAAAGATAGAACCTTGGCTCAAAGGCTGACTACTTTAGAGATGGGAAAGAAATTCAAGGAGAAGCTAGAACATAAAGTTTCCCACTCTCCCTGCTTACTCCCTATGGTTTGATTATACCAATGTTTAGCTCTTCCTTTCAAAGAGAAAGGAAAAAGCTTCCATCGTAAAGTTTCATCGGACACGCCTTCAATGCGGAGGCATGCATAGGTCTGCTCAAACTCTCTTAGCTGGAGTTAAGGATTTTCATCTTCCTTGCCTAAGAAGGATTGGTTCTGAACCATGCTGATCAAACACGGGCGCAACTCATAGCCAGGTGTTAGGATAGGTTAGAAGATTCTTTTGGCTGAAGGCTTGTGGGTGCAGCATATTGATAGATAGGAGTGGAATTTGTGGATCCATAAGGAAAGAAAAGAATAAAAGGTAGAAAATGTAACAGAACCGTCCAATTTATATGAGCACAAGCACAATAGTAATCACCGAAATGATCAAACCATCATACTTGAGCCCATATAAACCCGGTAGTCCTGTGAAAGCTTTGCTAGCATAAGCAATTGCATGATGCTTTTTATCTTTTGTTTGTCCCAAAACTACCCCCACAGCATAATCACTAGCATCACACATGATTTCAAAAGGCAAAGACCAATCAGGGGGTTGAATGATTGGTGCAGAGATGAGTGCTTTCTTCAAAATTTCAAAAGATTTCAAGCATGCATCATCAAACTCAAAGGGAATATCCTTGGCCAAAAGATTTGTAAGTGGTCTAGCAATGTGCGAAAAATCTTTTATGAAGCGACGGTAAAAACCAGCATGGCCAAGAAAACTTCTGATCCCTCTAACATTGTAGTTGTTCAATTACTTCAATTTTAGCTCTGTCTACCTCAATCCCTCATTCAAACACTAAGTGTCCTAGCACTATGCCTTCTCTAACCATGAAATGACATTTTTCCTAGTTAAGGACTAAGTGCTTTTCTTCACATCTTTACAAAACCTTGTCTAAATTTTCAAGACAATCATCAAAAGTTTTTCCATAAATAGAAAAGTCATCCATGAAAACTTCCATGATTTCTTCAATCATATCAGAAAATATAGACATCATGCATCTTTGAAAAGATGCTGGAGCATTACACAGTCCGAAAGACATTCTACGATAAGCATAAGTTCCATATAGACAAGTAAAAGTGGTTTTGCTGTGGTCATCATGATGGATTGAGATTTGGTGATAACCTGAATACCCATCAAGAAAACAGAAGAAAGAGTGTTTTGCCAGTCGCTCTAACATTTCATCAATGAACAGTAATGGAAAGTGATCTTTCTTTGTTGCCTTGTTAAGTTTTCGGTAATCAATGCACATCCGCCATCCAGTGACGGTTCTTTGTGGGATTAATTCATTTTTCTCATTTTTAACAACATTCATGCCCCCTTTTTAGGCACAACTTGAACACCCACTCACTATTTGGCACGAGATAGATGATCCCGGCGTGCAAGAGTTTCAAAACTTCTTTCTTAACCACTTCTCTCATCACATTGTTAAGCCTACGCTGAGGCTCCCTAGAAGGTGTAGAATTTGGATCAGTAGGGATGCGATGTGTGCAGAGAGTAGGGCTAATTCCTTTAAGATCTTGGACTGAGTATCCAAAGGCTGAGCGATGCTTTTCTAAGACAGTTATCAAGCGGAGGGTTTCTTTCTGAGGAAGTTTATCACTTATGATCACAGGAGAATCTTGATCATTATTAAGAAAAGCATATCTAAGGCCAGAAGGCAGGGGTTTAAACTCAATGGAGGGCTTAGGTGGCTCTTCAAATTCATCTAGAGGTTTTGATTCTATGGAATGTTCATCTTCTTCTTCGATGAAGAACTGGGCATCATCTTCAAGCTTGGGTTCGATTAAATGTTCAAGAGATGCAACCTTAACCTCTTCCATTGGATCTTGCTCGGGATAGGGCTCAATCTCAGCATTTAGAGAATGAGTGATGGATAAAGGAAGTTTAAAATTTTTTCTAAGACATATATTCAAATTCCCCGTTTGTCCTTCTTGAATAAGCCTCTCAATTGGTTGTCCTATCAACAGATCGAATTCCATGATATCAAAGATATAAAAGCTCAGATGAACCATGGTGTCACTTTATTTCTGGTTTATGATGGGTAAGTCTAGCTGAGTATATTCCCGTACTCAGGGTTTATTCCCTCTTGTTGCAGATGACATGGTGTACCATGGGTACTGCAAGACCTGCCTACATCCTGCTGTGGATGAGGACTAGACCATGGGGCATGGTCAATCTCAGTTATCTTCTCTCTGATGCTTTTGTTGGAATATGATTAGGGAACTGGCATGTAATTGAACTAAGTGTGTTGTGATTTCAAAACTACTTTGCTTCTACTACCTAAACTTGGTTTGTAATAACTTTATGTTCACTCCGATGGATGTAAGCTACTTGCGAAGTATTTGTGAATCTATGTTGTAACATGTGGCTGGTTACGCTGAACTATGTACGATCTTGGCTTGTTGTTTTGAAGTCCTTCGTGATTTCATTGGACTACCGGGTTTATATGGGCTCAAGTATGATGGTTTGATCATTTCGGTGATTACTATTGTGCTTGTGCTCATATAAATTGGACGGTTCTGTTACATTTTCTACCTTTTATTCTTTTCTTTCCTTATGGATTCCACAAATTCCACTCCTATCTATCAATATGCTGCACCCACAAGCCTTCAGCCAAAAGAATCTTCTAACCTATCCTAACACCTGGCTATGAGTTGCGCCCGTGTTTGATCAGCATGGTTCAGAACCAATCCTTCTTAGGCAAGGAAGATGAAAATCCTTAACTCCAGCTAAGAGAGTTTGAGCAGACCTATGCATGCCTCCGCATTGAAGGCGTGTCCGATGAAACTTTACGATGGAAGCTTTTTCCTTTCTCTTTGAAAGGAAGAGCTAAACATTGGTATAATCAAACCATAGGGAGTAAGCAGGGAGAGTGGGAAACTTTATGTTCTAGCTTCTCCTTGAATTTCTTTCCCATCTCTAAAGTAGTCAGCCTTTGAGCCAAGGTTCTATCTTTTAAACAAGAAGAAGGAGAATCTCTAGGCACATCCTGGGACCGTTTCAACAATCGTATTAATTCTAGACCCAATCTAGCCTCACAAGACCCCATTCTCTTCAACATTTTTACATGGGTCTTAATCAGAAAACCTCAAAGTTTCTTAACTTAGCTTCAGGAGGTTCGTTCTTGCATAAAACCGCTGAAAAGGGAGAAGCATTCTAGACAAAATTCTGGAAGACACCCCCTCACCTGAAGAAATAGAAGAGGAACCTTTAGAGGAAGATTTCCAGATAGCTGAACCTGAACTTTTGCCTAACCCATCACCAACCTTAGCTATCCAAAATTCTGAACCACTGGAAGAGGAGGAAACTCCAATTTCTGACTTCATGCTTGAATTCGAGGGTGAACTTTTCGCTGAATATGGAAACACCTTAAATTATCATACTGTAAGGAAGCCCCAGAAGTCTCGAAAAGCATCGTCCCAAGAAGAAATTCTTGACCCTTCTGAGGAAGCTTTCCTTAAAAGGACTACTAAGGAACTAGTGTCCATCATAAGCAATGAATGGCTAGAGGAATCAAAGCTTTCCTCTGATGTGATCTGTTTGGATTCACCTTCTATTACTATTCATTGTGAAATCCACAAAGATCCTTTTGAAGCTCTTTATAGTCCAGTTGTGGGTGTTAATATCATGTCTGCATCTTTTGCTCATGATTTATTAAAAAACATGCCAGTAACCCCAACAACAAAACTGTTGAAAAGCCCTTTAGGACACATTCTCCCAAGGTTGGGAATTATGTATGTCCTACCTATCCAGATAAGAGACACCATGGTTCATCTGAGCTTTTATATCTTTGATATCATGGAATTCGATCTGTTGATAGGACAACCAATTGAGAGGCTTATTCAAGAAGGACAAACGGGGAATTTGAATATATGTCTTAGAAAAAATTTTAAACTTCCTTTATCCATCACTCATTCTCTAAATGCTGAGATTGAGCCCTATCCCGAGCAAGATCCAATGGAAGAGGTTAAGGTTGCATCTCTTGAACATTTAATCGAACCCAAGCTTGAAGATGATGCCCAGTTCTTCATCGAAGAAGAAGATGAACATTCCATAGAATCAAAACCTCTAGATGAATTTGAAGAGCCACCTAAGCCCTCCATTGAGTTTAAACCCCTGCCTTCTGGCCTTAGATATGCTTTTCTTAATAATGATCAAGATTCTCCTGTGATCATAAGTGATAAACTTCCTCAGAAAGAAACCCTCCGCTTGATAACTGTCTTAGAAAAGCATCGCTCAGCCTTTGGATACTCAGTCCAAGATCTTAAAGGAATTAGCCCTACTCTCTGCACACATCGCATCCCTACTGATCCAAATTCTACACCTTCTAGGGAGCCTCAGCGTAGGCTTAACAATGTGATGAGAGAAGTGGTTAAGAAAGAAGTTTGAAACTCTTGCACGCCGGGATCATCTATCTCGTGCCAAATAGTGAGTGGGTGTTCAAGTTGTGCCTAAAAAGGGGGCATGAATGTTGTTAAAAATGAGAAAAATGAATTAATCCCACAAAGAACCGTCACTGGATGGCGGATGTGCATTGATTACCGAAAACTTAACAAGGCAACAAAGAAAGATCACTTTCCATTACTGTTCATTGATGAAATGTTAGAGCGACTGGCAAAACACTCTTTCTTCTGTTTTCTTGATGGGTATTCAGGTTATCACCAAATCTCAATCCATCATGATGACCACAGCAAAACCACTTTTACTTGTCTATATGGAACTTATGCTTATCGTAGAATGTCTTTCGGACTGTGTAATGCTCCAGCATCTTTTCAAAGATGCATGATGTCTATATTTTCTGATATGATTGAAGAAATCATGGAAGTTTTCATGGATGACTTTTCTATTTATGGAAAAACTTTTGATGATTGTCTTGAAAATTTAGACAAGGTTTTGTAAAGATGTGAAGAAAAGCACTTAGTCCTTAACTAGGAAAAATGTCATTTCATGGTTAGAGAAGGCATAGTGCTAGGACACTTAGTGTTTGAATGAGGGATTGAGGTAGACAGAGCTAAAATTGAAGTAATTGAACAACTACAATGTTAGAGGGATCAGAAGTTTTCTTGGCCATGCTGGTTTTTACCGTCGCTTCATAAAAGATTTTTCGCACATTGCTAGACCACTTACAAATCTTTTGGCCAAGGATATTCCCTTTGAGTTTGATGATGCATGCTTGAAATCTTTTGAAATTTTGAAGAAAGCACTCATCTCTGCACCAATCATTCAACCCCCTGATTGGTCTTTGCCTTTTGAAATCATGTGTGATGCTAGTGATTATGCTGTGGGGGTAGTTTTGGGACAAACAAAAGATAAAAAGCATCATGCAATTGCTTATGCTAGCAAAGCTTTCACAGGACCTCAACTTAATTATGCAACAACTAAAAAAGAACTCCTGGCTGTTGTTTTTGCTATTGATAAGTTTAGATCTTACTTAGTAGGAGCTAAGGTGATTGTTTATACTGATCATGCTGCTTTAAAATACCTGCTCACTAAGAAAGATGCTAAACCTCGATTAATAAGATGGATTTTGCTACTCCAAGAATTTGACTTAGAAATAAAAGATAAAAAGGGAGTAGAAAATTCTGTTGCCGATCACTTGTCTAGAATGCAGTTTGAAAATCCATAGGAATTGCCCATCAATGATTCGCTGCGAGACGACATGCTCTATAGGGCCTCCAGATCCAACCCCTGGTACGCAAATATTGTGAATTTCATGGTTGCAAGTTATGTACCACTAGGGGAGAACAAAAAGAAACTCATCTACGAGAGTCGTCTCCACATATGGGATGAACCATACCTCTTTAGAGTCTGCTCTGATGGGCTACTCAGAAGGTGTGTACCTGCTGAAGAAGGAATCAAGATCATTGAAAGATGCCACTCATCACCATATGGAGGACACTATGGGGCATTTCGTACACATGCAAAGATCTGGCAAAGCGAATTTTTCTGGCCAACCATGTATGAAAACATGAAGGACTTCATCTAGAGGTGTGGAGCATGTCAGAGGCAAGGAAACATCAATTCAAGAGATGCCATGCCAGTCACCAACAACCTCCAGATTAAACTCTTCGATGTATGGGGTAGTGACTACATGGGACCATTTCCAAAGTTGAAAAACTATGAGTACATCTTGGTGGCAGTCGACTACGTCTCCAAATGGGTCGAAGCTATGCCATGCAGAGCTGCTGATGCTAGAAGCTCTAAGAAGATGTTCGAGGAGACAATATTTCCACGATTCGGTGTTCCGAGAATGGTGATCAGTGATGGAGGCTCTCACTTCATTGATAAGAACTTTCGCAAGTACTTGTCAAGACATGGGATCTGTCACAACATTGCTACTCCGTATCACCCACAGACAAGTGGCCCGGCAGAAACATCAAATAAGCAAATCAAGAATATTCTGATCCCTCTACCTTTTATTCTTTTCTTTCCTTATGGATTCCACAAATTCCACTCCTATCTATCAATATGCTGCACCCACAAGCCTTCAGCCAAAAGAATCTTCTAACCTATCCTAACACCTGGCTATGAGTTGCGCCCGTGTTTGATCAGCATGGTTCAGAACCAATCCTTCTTAGGCAAGGAAGATGAAAATCCTTAACTCCAGCTAAGAGAGTTTGAGCAGACCTATGCATGCCTCCGCATTGAAGGCGTGTCCGATGAAACTTTACGATGGAAGCTTTTTCCTTTCTCTTTGAAAGGAAGAGCTAAACATTGGTATAATCAAACCATAGGGAGTAAGCAGGGAGAGTGGGAAACTTTATGTTCTAGCTTCTCCTTGAATTTCTTTCCCATCTCTAAAGTAGTCAGCCTTTGAGCCAAGGTTCTATCTTTTAAACAAGAAGAAGGAGAATCTCTAGGCACATCCTGGGACCGTTTCAACAATCGTATTAATTCTAGACCCAATCTAGCCTCACAAGACCCCATTCTCTTCAACATTTTTACATGGGTCTTAATCAGAAAACCTCAAAGTTTCTTAACTTAGCTTCAGGAGGTTCGTTCTTGCATAAAACCGCTGAAAAGGGAGAAGCATTCTAGACAAAATTCTGGAAGACACCCCCTCACCTGAAGAAATAGAAGAGGAACCTTTAGAGGAAGATTTCCAGATAGCTGAACCTGAACTTTTGCCTAACCCATCACCAACCTTAGCTATCCAAAATTCTGAACCACTGGAAGAGGAGGAAACTCCAATTTCTGACTTCATGCTTGAATTCGAGGGTGAACTTTTCGCTGAATATGGAAACACCTTAAATTATCATACTGTAAGGAAGCCCCAGAAGTCTCGAAAAGCATCGTCCCAAGAAGAAATTCTTGACCCTTCTGAGGAAGCTTTCCTTAAAAGGACTACTAAGGAACTAGTGTCCATCATAAGCAATGAATGGCTAGAGGAATCAAAGCTTTCCTCTGATGTGATCTGTTTGGATTCACCTTCTATTACTATTCATTGTGAAATCCACAAAGATCCTTTTGAAGCTCTTTATAGTCCAGTTGTGGGTGTTAATATCATGTCTGCATCTTTTGCTCATGATTTATTAAAAAACATGCCAGTAACCCCAACAACAAAACTGTTGAAAAGCCCTTTAGGACACATTCTCCCAAGGTTGGGAATTATGTATGTCCTACCTATCCAGATAAGAGACACCATGGTTCATCTGAGCTTTTATATCTTTGATATCATGGAATTCGATCTGTTGATAGGACAACCAATTGAGAGGCTTATTCAAGAAGGACAAACGGGGAATTTGAATATATGTCTTAGAAAAAATTTTAAACTTCCTTTATCCATCACTCATTCTCTAAATGCTGAGATTGAGCCCTATCCCGAGCAAGATCCAATGGAAGAGGTTAAGGTTGCATCTCTTGAACATTTAATCGAACCCAAGCTTGAAGATGATGCCCAGTTCTTCATCGAAGAAGAAGATGAACATTCCATAGAATCAAAACCTCTAGATGAATTTGAAGAGCCACCTAAGCCCTCCATTGAGTTTAAACCCCTGCCTTCTGGCCTTAGATATGCTTTTCTAAGACAGTTATCAAGCGGAGGGTTTCTTTCTGAGGAAGTTTATCACTTATGATCACAGGAGAATCTTGATCATTATTAAGAAAAGCATATCTAAGGCCAGAAGGCAGGGGTTTAAACTCAATGGAGGGCTTAGGTGGCTCTTCAAATTCATCTAGAGGTTTTGATTCTATGGAATGTTCATCTTCTTCTTCGATGAAGAACTGGGCATCATCTTCAAGCTTGGGTTCGATTAAATGTTCAAGAGATGCAACCTTAACCTCTTCCATTGGATCTTGCTCGGGATAGGGCTCAATCTCAGCATTTAGAGAATGAGTGATGGATAAAGGAAGTTTAAAATTTTTTCTAAGACATATATTCAAATTCCCCGTTTGTCCTTCTTGAATAAGCCTCTCAATTGGTTGTCCTATCAACAGATCGAATTCCATGATATCAAAGATATAAAAGCTCAGATGAACCATGGTGTCTCTTATCTGGATAGGTAGGACATACATAATTCCCAACCTTGGGAGAATGTGTCCTAAAGGGCTTTTCAACAGTTTTGTTGTTGGGGTTACTGGCATGTTTTTTAATAAATCATGAGCAAAAGATGCAGACATGATATTAACACCCACAACTGGACTATAAAGAGCTTCAAAAGGATCTTTGTGGATTTCACAATGAATAGTAATAGAAGGTGAATCCAAACAGATCACATCAGAGGAAAGCTTTGATTCCTCTAGCCATTCATTGCTTATGATGGACACTAGTTCCTTAGTAGTCCTTTTAAGGAAAGCTTCCTCAGAAGGGTCAAGAATTTCTTCTTGGGACGATGCTTTTCGAGACTTCTGGGGCTTCCTTACAGTATGATAATTTAAGGTGTTTCCATATTCAGCGAAAAGTTCACCCTCGAATTCAAGCATGAAGTCAGAAATTGGAGTTTCCTCCTCTTCCAGTGGTTCAGAATTTTGGATAGCTAAGGTTGGTGATGGGTTAGGCAAAAGTTCAGGTTCAGCTATCTGGAAATCTTCCTCTAAAGGTTCCTCTTCTATTTCTTCAGGTGAGGGGGTGTCTTCCAGAATTTTGTCTAGAATGCTTCTCCCTTTTCAGCGGTTTTATGCAAGAACGAACCTCCTGAAGCTAAGTTAAGAAACTTTGAGGTTTTCTGATTAAGACCCATGTAAAAATGTTGAAGAGAATGGGGTCTTGTGAGGCTAGATTGGGTCTAGAATTAATACGATTGTTGAAACGGTCCCAGGATGTGCCTAGAGATTCTCCTTCTTCTTGTTTAAAAGATAGAACCTTGGCTCAAAGGCTGACTACTTTAGAGATGGGAAAGAAATTCAAGGAGAAGCTAGAACATAAAGTTTCCCACTCTCCCTGCTTACTCCCTATGGTTTGATTATACCAATGTTTAGCTCTTCCTTTCAAAGAGAAAGGAAAAAGCTTCCATCGTAAAGTTTCATCGGACACGCCTTCAATGCGGAGGCATGCATAGGTCTGCTCAAACTCTCTTAGCTGGAGTTAAGGATTTTCATCTTCCTTGCCTAAGAAGGATTGGTTCTGAACCATGCTGATCAAACACGGGCGCAACTCATAGCCAGGTGTTAGGATAGGTTAGAAGATTCTTTTGGCTGAAGGCTTGTGGGTGCAGCATATTGATAGATAGGAGTGGAATTTGTGGAATCCATAAGGAAAGAAAAGAATAAAAGGTAGAGGGATCAGAATATTCTTGATTTGCTTATTTGATGTTTCTGCCGGGCCACTTGTCTGTGGGTGATACGGAGTAGCAATGTTGTGACAGATCCCATGTCTTGACAAGTACTTGCGAAAGTTCTTATCAATGAAGTGAGAGCCTCCATCACTGATCACCATTCTCGGAACACCGAATCGTGGAAATATTGTCTCCTCGAACATCTTCTTAGAGCTTCTAGCATCAGCAGCTCTGCATGGCATAGCTTCGACCCATTTGGAGACGTAGTCGACTGCCACCAAGATGTACTCATAGTTTTTCAACTTTGGAAATGGTCCCATGTAGTCACTACCCCATACATCGAAGAGTTTAATCTGGAGGTTGTTGGTGACTGGCATGGCATCTCTTGAATTGATGTTTCCTTGCCTCTGACATGCTCCACACCTCTAGATGAAGTCCTTCATGTTTTCATACATGG
>JAHUYU010002939.1:0-25247 GCA_030439765.1 Tripidium arundinaceum
TGCACATCACTAGACTTATTGGCAAGAATTGCAAAATAATTACCACCAAGGTCTTCCGTGAGAAGCTTAGTTGTTTCTTTGGCACAACAATTAGCTATCTGTCTTTGTATTTGAGAGGCGGTCATCTGACAATTCTTTGGGGCATTCTTCAAAACCACTTTAGCAACCTCTTCAAAGTTTTCAGCTAGCATATTTAACAACTCCTTGAAATTTCCTTTGTTAAGTGAACTTTCACTTTCATCATGTCCATGAGAAGCTAAACCTTGTCGTAGAAGACACTTAACACATTGAATAGAGTAGGACAAATGAGCCATATACTGAGCCTTGTCCATGGTACGTGGCCAAGGTTATGATGGAGCTAGTAACATGAAGGGCCATGCTAATGGTCTAAAGAAACTTATTATGGATGAATGTCCATCTGCTTACTATGTTCATTGCTTTGCACATCAACTTCAGTTAACTCTTGTGGCAATTGCCAAGGAAAACCCAGATTGTGTTTGGTTCTTTGGTCAAGTTAGATTTCTGTTGAACCTTATTGGGAATTCTTGTAAGAAGACACAAATGCTTTGAGAAGCACAAGCTTAGAGAATTGTAGAAGCTCTAGAATTGGATGACATTGAAACTGGAAAGGGTTTGAATCAAGAAATGGGATTGGGCCGGCCAAGAGATACTCGTTGGGGATCTCACTACAAGACTGTTATGCACCTTTTATCTTTGTATCCTTCAATTCGGAAAGTCCTCATGAAGGTGGCAATGATCGCTCTCAAGGTGTTGAGTGTTCACAAGCACAAACAATGTTGACAATATTTCTCTCATATGAGTTTGTTTTCATGGCACACTCAATGCAAATAGTACTTGGGTTCATAGCAGACTTGAATTATGCCTTGTAGAAGAAGGATCAAGATATTGTCAATGCAGTAGAACTCATTTTCTTGACCAAGCTTCAATTGCATCATTTGCGGGAGGATCCCGGATGGGAAGGTTTCCTCAAAGAAGTGGACTCATTTTGTGTAAAGAATAAAATCAAAATTCCCGACATGGACATATTCTACAAGCCTGTAGGAAGAGATAGGAGGTTCTTTGTCAAGATCAAGAATCTACATCGTTTCTGTGTAGATATGTTCTTAAGCATCATTGATAGGCAGCTTCTGGAGCTTAATGAAAGGTTTGATGAGGTAAACATAGAATTGCTTCTTTGCATGGCTGCATTCAGTCCTAATAATTCATTTGCTGCTTTTGACAAAGACAAATTAGTTAAGCTTGCTGGATTTTATCCCAATGATTTCATAGTCTTAGAGTTGAGATATCTACCCTCTTCACTTACTTTGTACATCAATGATACGCTTGCTGGTGAAAGGTTCAAAAATGTGAGGACTCTTGCTGAGCTTTCCATTAAGCTTGTTCAAACAAACAAGTGTGATAGACATGTAGTTGTTTACAAGCTTCTCAAGTTGGTGCTAGTGCTTCCAGTAGCAACTACAAGTGTTGAAAGAGTCGTTTTTGTCATGAATTATGTGAAGAACAAATTGCGAAACAAAATTGGAGATCAATACTTGAATGATTGCTTGGTTACATTTATTGAGCGGGATTTCTTTCTCCAAGTTAAAGACAAAGACACTATCAACTGCTTCCAAGCTATGAAGGATCGCAAAGTTAAAGGAAGTTTATAGTATTTTGTAAGTTCTTTTTATTACTTAGTAGTTTATTTCATACTTTCATGCCTATCTTAGATATGAACAAATTGTTATTCCAATATTCTACTATTTTTATGACTTTATTATGATAAAATTCTACTATGAACTATACTTGAAACCTATGCTGCTATGCATTGGATTTTTTGTTGTTGTGGGAATACCCAAGTTCAAAATCCTGGATCCGCCACTGGGCCCCACTAGAGGCACCGGATCATGCGCTATGCTGTGTGCTGTTGACTGTGCTTAGGGTTAAGCACTGGATTAGTCCAGTGCTCAACCTGAGGCATCTTCAGATAAAGCGGGAACACTGTTCCAAACACGAGAGATTCAAAGGGTGGCAACTGAAAGCCCCATGTTTGGTTTTGGCTAATTGAGACAACCTAGGTGAACTAACCATCTACTCTAAGTGTTGTGATTGAGTTAGGTTGGTTCACATCCATAGTGGAGCTAGATGGCACTCAAGGTGATGGAGATGGCCACAAGTGAAGATCAAGTGCTCCATATTTGAAAAAAAGAAAGAGAAAAATAAAATACAAGGGCTCGAGGCAAAGATATATGCTAGGGCATTTTGTTTTGCCGTTCAAGACACAATAGAGTGCGTGATCGGGTTAGGATAGATAGCCGTACTATTAAGAGGGGAAAGCTCAAAGCTAATGCGGTTATATAAGTGCCACTAGGTGATTTGACTCCATGCTTTTGCAATAGGACCTAGTGAGTGCTAACAACCCTTGAAAATGTTTGAGAAAAATTGCTAACTCACATACACAAGTAGTGATACAACATGGAGCTAGCACCTTTGCACAAGGGTTGAAAGAAAAGAGAGAAAGGAACTCACAACAGGCGTCGGACTCATTGAAGAAGAGGCATCGGACCAATAGACATCAAGTCCGATAGCTTACCCTAGCTAAGCAGAGACTGTTCGCCTAAACGGCCGTTTAGCCCGTGTACACACCGTGTAAACGCTACACGGTGGTGCACCGTTTCCGTTTAATCCCGTTTAATTGACCGTTTAGCCCGTTTAATGGACCGTTTAGCCCGAATAATGGCTAAACGGTAGGTGACCGACTGTTTACCGTTTAGCGTTTAGGAAAACACTGCAGAGAGCAGTGCAGAGCAGAGGCAACGTCGGACCTTGGCGAAGCAGGCATCGGACAAATCTAGCCCTAGGTCCAACGGTTACGCAGCCAAAATAGAGAAGGAGCAAATCGCGTTGGACCATCGAAAACAGGGGCATCGGACCAGACAGGAACACTGTTCATCGTCCGACCGAAGGAGTAGTAGCGAAGCAGCAGAATAGGTGCATGCGAAGATGTGAGAGTCGGACCGGCCTTGGTCCGATGGGGCAGCGTCGAACCAGAGTCTGACTCAATTTCGCGCTCTGGACCCTCTCTGGATAGGGTCAGACCATGGAGGGGCGTTGGTCCGACGGTGCGTCGAACTCGAGGCCTCATCACGTGCACAGGAGACGACCGTTGGAAGGCAATGGTCACATTTGAAGGCAGGTACACGTGGTAGCGGATCGAGCATCAAACCAAAGCTGTCGGATGGTCCGACGGTCGGTTGAAATAAGTAACGGCTAGTTGGATGGCTTGGGGTCTATTTAAGTGGCTTGCTCGGCTTGTGGCCAGCTCTCTTGGCTCCCCAATGTCCCAAATACACTTGTGAGCTGAACCAAACCTTTCCCACTCATCTAGTTCATGTGTTGATCATCCAAAGTGAGTTGGGAGTGATCCAAAGTGCATTTGCTTAGAGTTGAGGCATCTAGTGGCACTTGTGATCGTGTGAGCTGCGGGTTTTCTTGTTACTCTTGGTGGTTGCCACCACCTAGATGGCTTGGAGCAGCGAAGGATTGTTGAGCGGCTTTGGTGATTGTTGCCGGCTCTGATCGTGGTGATTGTGAGGGGTTCTTGACCTTACTCCTCGCGGGAGATTCGTGAAAAAGGTACTCTAGTGGAATTGTGGCTAGTGGAGCCTTTCTTGTGTGGTTCTTACGGCGCAAAAGTGGTGGGGTAGGCATGTGATGCCTATTAGCGCGTGAGCCACCATGTTAGCGTCTTGCCATAACGTGGACGTAGGTTGCTGTGGCGGAACCGCCTGATTTAACCCGCTTTCTAGGTGCTTGTCTTCCTCTAGACACTAAGCACACCAGAAAGAGAGTTAAACAAGCAGTTCCGTCGAGCACACCCCTAGGGAGAACTCGAAACAATCCACATTTTTCTCCAGGATCCGATAATGAGAATGAGCTTACAATACTTAGTCCATTTCATACAACATAAGTCTCAAAAATTATTTATTACAAAACCAGAGATCAGAGTACGCTAAATAAACTGCAGAACAGAAAATAAACAACTAGCAGACACGTCCTGAGAATTCATCTGTGCCCACCAGAAGAATTCTCCACTCAAAGTCCATCTCTTCAAGCTGCACCTGCAACAAGGAAAACAACCCTGAGTACACAATGTACTCGCAAGACTTACCCGACTAGGGGAACTAATTTCCCGACTCTCAAGGATATGATAGGCTTTATGGTTTGTTGGTTTGTTTATTTTGCAAAAAGCCTTACTAAAATAGATCCTTAATCTCATGTTTGAAAGCAGTCCAGATTGGTTGTTACCTAACTATTCTAGATAAGCACCTGAGCTACTTTCAAGCATGAGGTAAGCAACCAGAATCCTTTTATACCCTCTCTGTTTCAGTTCTTACTACGGTGCCAGACCATAGTCAAGTCGTACCACAACGACGGCGATTCGCGAATCAATGGGCCCAACTGAGTATCCCAAAACACACGTCTCGTCTGTACTCCGGGTACCGACAAGACCAACCTATTCCACTCCTGTCTAGGGGTCCAGGTCCCCGTCCAAACTTGGACTCAAAGCCCCCACCACTGAGGCCCCGGCCTCAGTCTGGTGCTAAGACCTCCACCTATCCCCGCCTCCAATCAGTCAGTCCGGAAAGAGCCGGAACCCAAGACAAGAGAGTAACAAGCCTTCCGAGCTCCCATAAGCAAGCATGTGCCTGGGATAATAAGTCTGTGACTTGACTGCACATCCAACAACGGTCGGTCCTCAATCGACACAGACAGGGAAACAGTGCAACCCAGTTAAACCCCATTGGCCGCGGGATTCAACTCGTTACAACCCACCAAAAACCAAACCTCATCCCTGCCCGGTCTCCATTTAGTTCCATCCATTTATCATGAGATTAAAAGTATTTGCCTGTTGTGAGTAACGGCAGGTTACTCACAAAACCGTTAGCCTAAGCATAGCAGCTACACGAACCCGCACTAGTGGGACTCATAGGATATATATATATGTATGCATGTGGGTTTCATACAACTCCTGAAACATATATGCACAACACATATATATATTGTGATTATAAAAAATAGAGGTTATGCACCAGGGCTTGCCTTGGGCAGGCGCAGGGTCAGTCAAGTCCGTCGGCGGCTGCTCCTGGGGATCCTCCGGTACCAGCACCTCCTCTACGATCTCCTCGATCACCTCCTCAAACTCGGGCTCTTCGGCGATCCCGATTTCGGCTACCTCGTTTCTACACGCATGCGATAATGATGATGCAATAAGCAATACTCATGCAATAATCATTTTTAAGTGAATACATTTCACACAACTAGCTAACTCTAATGGCTAACATACTAACATCAGTGTCTCACTTATCTAACCAAAACACTTTTACAGAAAACGAAATCCTTTATTTCCTAAGCTTCTTTTAAGTTTTATTATTAATTTAATATTCCCTAAGTCATAGCATCCTTGCTACCCCTATCAAACTAACCAAGCTAGAGCTACAAAAATTACAGAGAGCACATAATAATACAATGAAGCTACTGTAAAAGTTTTTAAAATTTTATCATTTACAAAACTACCACAAAAATACCTACAAAAATTAATACATAATATTAAGTGGTAGTTTTGTAAATGATAAAATTTTAAAAACTTTTACAGTAGCTTCATTGTATTATTATGTGCTCTCTGTAATTTTTGTAGCTCTAGCTTGGTTAGTTTGATAGGGGTAGCAAGGATGCTATGACTTAGGGAATATTAAATTAATAATAAAACTTAAAAGAAGCTTAGGAAATAAAGGATTTCGTTTTCTGTAAAAGTGTTTTGGTTAGATAAGTGAGACACTGATGTTAGTATGTTAGCCATTAGAGTTAGCTAGTTGTGTGAAATGTATTCACTTAAAAATGATTATTGCATGAGTATTGCTTATTGCATCATCATTATCGCATGCGTGTAGAAACGAGGTAGCCGAAATCGGGATCGCCGAAGAGCCCGAGTTTGAGGAGGTGATCGAGGAGATCGTAGAGGAGGTGCTGGTACCGGAGGATCCCCAGGAGCAGCCGCCGACGGACTTGACTGACCCTGCGCCTGCCCAAGGCAAGCCCTGGTGCATAACCTCTATTTTTTATAATCACAATATATATATGTGTTGTGCATATATGTTTCAGGAGTTGTATGAAACCCACATGCATACATATATATATATCCTATGAGTCCCACTAGTGCGGGTTCGTGTAGCTGCTATGCTTAGGCTAACGGTTTTGTGAGTAACCTGCCGTTACTCACAACAGGCAAATACTTTTAATCTCATGATAAATGGATGGAACTAAATGGAGACCGGGCAGGGATGAGGTTTGGTTTTTGGTGGGTGTAACGAGTTGAATCCCGCGGCCAATGGGGTTTAACTGGGTTGCACTGTTTCCCTGTCTGTGTCGATTGAGGACCGACCGTTGTTGGATGTGCAGTCAAGTCACAGACTTATTATCCCAGGCACATGCTTGCTTATGGGAGCTCGGAAGGCTTGTTACTCTCTTGTCTTGGGTTCCGGCTCTTTCCGGACTGACTGATTGGAGGCGGGGATAGGTGGAGGTCTTAGCACCAGACTGAGGCCGGGCCTCAGTGGTGGGGCTTTGAGTCCAAGTTTGGACGGGGACCTGGACCCCTAGACAGGAGTGAATAGGTTGGTCTTGTCGGTACCCGGAGTACAGACGAGACGTGTGTTTTGGGATACTCAGTTGGGCCCATTGATTCGCGAATCGCCGTCGTTGTGGTACGACTTGACTATGGTCTGGCACCGTAGTAAGAACTGAAACAGAGAGGGTATAAAAGGATTCTGGTTGCTTACCTCATGCTTGAAAGTAGCTCAGGTGCTTATCTAGAATAGTTAGGTAACAACCAATCTGGACTGCTTTCAAACATGAGATTAAGGATCTATTTTAGTAAGGCTTTTTGCAAAATAAACAAACCAACAAACCATAAAGCCTATCATATCCTTGAGAGTCGGGAAATTAGTTCCCCTAGTCGGGTAAGTCTTGCGAGTACATTGTGTACTCAGGGTTGTTTTCCCTTGTTGCAGGTGCAGCTTGAAGAGATGGACTTTGAGTGGAGAATTCTTCTGGTGGGCACAGATGAATTCTCAGGACGTGTCTGCTAGTTGTTTATTTTCTGTTCTGCAGTTTATTTAGCGTACTCTGATCTCTGGTTTTGTAATAAATAATTTTTGAGACTTATGTTGTATGAAATGGACTAAGTATTGTAAGCTCATTCTCATTATCGGATCCTGGAGAAAAATGTGGATTGTTTCGAGTTCTCCCTAGGGGTGTGCTCGACGGAACTGCTTGTTTAACTCTCTTTCTGGTGTGCTTAGTGTCTAGAGGAAGACAAGCACCTAGAAAGCGGGTTAAATCAGGCGGTTCCGCCACAGCAACCTACGTCCACGTTATGGCAAGACGCTAACATGGTGGCTCACGCGCTAATAGGCATCACATGCCTACCCCACCACTTTTGCGCCGTAAGAACCACACAAGAAAGGCTCCACTAGCCACAATTCCACTAGAGTACCTTTTTCACGAATCTCCCGCGAGGAGTAAGGTCAAGAACCCCTCACAATCACCACGATCAGAGCCGGCAACAATCACCAAAGCCGCTCAACAATCCTTCGCTGCTCCAAGCCATCTAGGTGGTGGCAACCACCAAGAGTAACAAGAAAACCCGCAGCTCACACGATCACAAGTGCCACTAGATGCCTCAACTCTAAGCAAATGCACTTTGGATCACTCCCAACTCACTTTGGATGATCAACACATGAACTAGATGAGTGGGAAAGGTTTGGTTCAGCTCACAAGTGTATTTGGGACATTGGGGAGCCAAGAGAGCTGGCCACAAGCCGAGCAAGCCACTTAAATAGACCCCAAGCCATCCAACTAGCCGTTACTTATTTCAACCGACCGTCGGACCATCCGACAGCTTTGGTTTGATGCTCGATCCGCTACCACGTGTACCTGCCTTCAAATGTGACCATTGCCTTCCAACGGTCGTCTCCTGTGCACGTGATGAGGCCTCGAGTTCGACGCACCGTCGGACCAACGCCCCTCCATGGTCTGACCCTATCCAGAGAGGGTCCAGAGCGCGAAATTGAGTCAGACTCTGGTTCGACGCTGCCCCATCGGACCAAGGCCGGTCCGACTCTCACATCTTCGCATGCACCTATTCTGCTGCTTCGCTACTACTCCTTCGGTCGGACGATGAACAGTGGTTCCTGTCTGGTCCGATGCCCCTGTTTTCGATGGTCCAACGCGATTTGCTCCTTCTCTATTTTGGCTGCGTAACCGTTGGACCTAGGGCTAGATTTGTCCGATGCCTGCTTCGCCAAGGTCCGACGTTGCCTCTGCTCTGCACTGCTCTCTGCAGTGTTTTCCTAAACGCTAAACGGTAAACAGTCGGTCACCTACCGTTTAGCCATTATTCGGCTAAACGGTCCATTAAACGGGCTAAACGGTCAATTAAACGGGATTAAACGGAAACGGTGCACCACCGTGTAGCGTTTACACGGTGTGTACACGGGCTAAACGGCCGTTTAGGCGAACAGTCTCTGCTTAGCTAGGGTAAGCTATCGGACTTGATGTCTATTGGTCCGATGCCTCTTCTTCAATGAGTCCGACGCCTGTTGTGAGTTCCTTTCTCTCTTTTCTTTCAACCCTTGTGCAAAGGTGCTAGCTCCATGTTGTATCACTACTTGTGTATGTGAGTTAGCAATTTTCTCAAACATTTTCAAGGGTTGTTAGCACTCACTAGGTCCTATTGCAAAAGCATGGAGTCAAATCACCTAGTGGCACTTATATAACCGCATTAGCTTTGAGCTTTCCCCTCTTAATAGTACGGCTATCTATCCTAAACCCGATCACGCACTCTATTGTGTCTTGAACGGCAAAACAAAATGCCCTAGCATATATCTTTGCCTCGAGCCCTTGTATTTTATTTTTCTCTTTCTTTTTTTCAAATATGGAGCACTTGATCTTCACTTGTGGCCATCTCCATCACCTTGAGTGCCATCTAGCTCCACTATGGATGTGAACCAACCTAACTCAATCACAACACTTAGAGTAGATGGTTAGTTCACCTAGGTTGTCTCAATTAGCCAAAACCAAACATGGGGCTTTCAGTTGCCACCCTTTGAATCTCTCGTGTTTGGAACAGTGTTCCCGCTTTATCTGAAGATGCCTCAGGTTGAGCACTGGACTAATCCAGTGCTTAACCCTAAGCACAGTCAACAGCACACAGCATAGCGCATGATCCGGTGCTCTAGTGGGGCCCAGTGGCGGATCCAGGATTTTGAACTTGGGTATTCCCACAACAACAAAAAATCCAATGCATAGCAGCATAGGTTTCAAGTATAGTTCATAGTAGAATTTTATCATAATAAAGTCATAAAAATAGTAGAATATTGGAATAACAATTTGTTCATATCTAAGATAGGCATGAAAGTATGAAATAAACTACTAAGTAATAAAAAGAACTTACAAAATACTATAAACTTCCTTTAACTTTGCGATCCTTCATAGCTTGGAAGCAGTTGATAGTGTCTTTGTCTTTAACTTGGAGAAAGAAATCCCGCTCAATAAATGTAACCAAGCAATCATTCAAGTATTGATCTCCAATTTTGTTTCGCAATTTGTTCTTCACATAATTCATGACAAAAACGACTCTTTCAACACTTGTAGTTGCTACTGGAAGCACTAGCACCAACTTGAGAAGCTTGTAAACAACTACATGTCTATCACACTTGTTTGTTTGAACAAGCTTAATGGAAAGCTCAGCAAGAGTCCTCACATTTTTGAACCTTTCACCAGCAAGCGTATCATTGATGTACAAAGTAAGTGAAGAGGGTAGATATCTCAACTCTAAGACTATGAAATCATTGGGATAAAATCCAGCAAGCTTAACTAATTTGTCTTTGTCAAAAGCAGCAAATGAATTATTAGGACTGAATGCAGCCATGCAAAGAAGCAATTCTATGTTTACCTCATCAAACCTTTCATTAAGCTCCAGAAGCTGCCTATCAATGATGCTTAAGAACATATCTACACAGAAACGATGTAGATTCTTGATCTTGACAAAGAACCTCCTATCTCTTCCTACAGGCTTGTAGAATATGTCCATGTCGGGAATTTTGATTTTATTCTTTACACAAAATGAGTCCACTTCTTTGAGGAAACCTTCCCATCCGGGATCCTCCCGCAAATGATGCAATTGAAGCTTGGTCAAGAAAATGAGTTCTACTGCATTGACAATATCTTGATCCTTCTTCTACAAGGCATAATTCAAGTCTGCTATGAACCCAAGTACTATTTGCATTGAGTGTGCCATGAAAACAAACTCATATGAGAGAAATATTGTCAACATTGTTTGTGCTTGTGAACACTCAACACCTTGAGAGCGATCATTGCCAACCTTCATGAGGACTTTCCGAATTGAAGGATACAAAGATAAAAGGTGCATAACAGTCTTGTAGTGAGATCCCCAACGAGTATCTCTTGGCCGGCCCAATCCCATTTCTTGATTCAAACCCTTTCCAGTTTCAATGTCATCCAATTCTAGAGCTTCTACAATTCTCTAAGCTTGTGCTTCTCAAAGCATTTGTGTCTTCTTACAAGAATTCCCAATAAGGTTCAACAGAAATCTAACTTGACCAAAGAACCAAACACAATCTGGGTTTTCCTTGGCAATTGCCACAAGAGTTAACTGAAGTTGATGTGCAAAGCAATGAACATAGTAAGCAGATGGACATTCATCCATAATAAGTTTCTTTAGACCATTAGCATGGCCCTTCATGTTACTAGCTCCATCATAACCTTGGCCACGTACCATGGACAAGCTCAAATTATGACATTGACCTTCCATCTCATGATCCTCGAAAGAGGATTCCCATCAAAAGATATAATGTTAATGAACGGAATTCTGTGATCAGGGCATACATTGCATTAGGTCCTTGTCAACCATGGAATCATGATTTCTTGTAAGGTCAATTGGAGGTAAATCTCATCACTTCTTGCCTGATTGGTTTCATGAATTTAGATGGCTAGAATATAGCGTGGAAAAAGATGCCGCATTCTACTTTGTTTGCTACTTGTTCAAGCATAAACTTAATAGTTCTAGTGGAGATGCTTTTTAGAAATTGGCATATGAAAAACAGGATTACTAGGCATTGTGGTTCTATGACTGGTTTTCACAGTATGGCTCAAGAGAGATATAATTCCTTCATTACACCTAAAAGAACAATTATTGACAAGTTTGTTGCAATAAATGACAAGGACAAGGCTCAGTATATGGCTCATTTGTCCTACTCTATTCAATGTGTTAAGTGTCTTCTACGACAAGGTTTAGCTTCTCATGGACATGATGAAAGTGAAAGTTCACTTAACAAAGGAAATTTCAAGGAGTTGTTAAATATGCTAGCTGAAAACTTTGAAGAGGTTGCTAAAGTGGTTTTGAAGAATGCCCCAAAGAATTGTCAGATGACCGCCTCTCAAATACAAAGACAGATAGCTAATTGTTGTGCCAAAGAAACAACTAAGCTTCTCACGGAAGACCTTGGTGGTAATTATTTTGCAATTCTTGCCAATAAGTCTAGTGATGTGTACCAAAATGAACAACTAGCTCTTTGTTTGCGGTATGTTGACAAAAAGGGAAGTGTAGTTGAGAGGTTTTTAGGTGTTGTTCATGTTGAGAACACTACTTCCTTGACACTTAAAACCGCAATTGAGAAATTGTTGATGGAGCATAATTTGAGCTTGTCCATGGTACGTGGCCAAGGTTATGATGGAGCTAGTAACATGAAGGGCCATGCTAATGGTCTAAAGAAACTTATTATGGATGAATGTCCATCTGCTTACTATGTTCATTGCTTTGCACATCAACTTCAGTTAACTCTTGTGGCAATTGCCAAGGAAAACCCAGATTGTGTTTGGTTCTTTGGTCAAGTTAGATTTCTGTTGAACCTTATTGGGAATTCTTGTAAGAAGACACAAATGCTTTGAGAAGCACAAGCTTAGAGAATTGTAGAAGCTCTAGAATTGGATGACATTGAAACTGGAAAGGGTTTGAATCAAGAAATGGGATTGGGCCGGCCAAGAGATACTCGTTGGGGATCTCACTACAAGACTGTTATGCACCTTTTATCTTTGTATCCTTCAATTCGGAAAGTCCTCATGAAGGTTGGCAATGATCGCTCTCAAGGTGTTGAGTGTTCACAAGCACAAACAATGTTGACAATATTTCTCTCATATGAGTTTGTTTTCATGGCACACTCAATGCAAATAGTACTTGGGTTCATAGCAGACTTGAATTATGCCTTGTAGAAGAAGGATCAAGATATTGTCAATGCAGTAGAACTCATTTTCTTGACCAAGCTTCAATTGCATCATTTGCGGGAGGATCCCGGATGGGAAGGTTTCCTCAAAGAAGTGGACTCATTTTGTGTAAAGAATAAAATCAAAATTCCCGACATGGACATATTCTACAAGCCTGTAGGAAGAGATAGGAGGTTCTTTGTCAAGATCAAGAATCTACATCGTTTCTGTGTAGATATGTTCTTAAGCATCATTGATAGGCAGCTTCTGGAGCTTAATGAAAGGTTTGATGAGGTAAACATAGAATTGCTTCTTTGCATGGCTGCATTCAGTCCTAATAATTCATTTGCTGCTTTTGACAAAGACAAATTAGTTAAGCTTGCTGGATTTTATCCCAATGATTTCATAGTCTTAGAGTTGAGATATCTACCCTCTTCACTTACTTTGTACATCAATGATACGCTTGCTGGTGAAAGGTTCAAAAATGTGAGGACTCTTGCTGAGCTTTCCATTAAGCTTGTTCAAACAAACAAGTGTGATAGACATGTAGTTGTTTACAAGCTTCTCAAGTTGGTGCTAGTGCTTCCAGTAGCAACTACAAGTGTTGAAAGAGTCGTTTTTGTCATGAATTATGTGAAGAACAAATTGCGAAAACAAAATTGGAGATCAATACTTGAATGATTGCTTGGTTACATTTATTGAGCGGGATTTCTTTCTCCAAGTTAAAGACAAAGACACTATCAACTGCTTCCAAGCTATGAAGGATCGCAAAGTTAAAGGAAGTTTATAGTATTTTGTAAGTTCTTTTTATTACTTAGTAGTTTATTTCATACTTTCATGCCTATCTTAGATATGAACAAATTGTTATTCCAATATTCTACTATTTTTATGACTTTATTATGATAAAATTCTACTATGAACTATACTTGAAACCTATGCTGCTATGCATTGGATTTTTTGTTGTTGTGGGAATACCCAAGTTCAAAATCCTGGATCCGCCACTGGGCCCCACTAGAGGCACCGGATCATGCGCTATGCTGTGTGCTGTTGACTGTGCTTAGGGTTAAGCACTGGATTAGTCCAGTGCTCAACCTGAGGCATCTTCAGATAAAGCGGGAACACTGTTTCCAAACACGAGAGATTCAAAGGGTGGCAACTGAAAGCCCCATGTTTGGTTTTGGCTAATTGAGACAACCTAGGTGAACTAACCATCTACTCTAAGTGTTGTGATTGAGTTAGGTTGGTTCACATCCATAGTGGAGCTAGATGGCACTCAAGGTGATGGAGATGGCCACAAGTGAAGATCAAGTGCTCCATATTTGAAAAAAAGAAAGAGAAAAATAAAATACAAGGGCTCGAGGCAAAGATATATGCTAGGGCATTTTGTTTTGCCGTTCAAGACACAATAGAGTGCGTGATCGGGTTTAGGATAGATAGCCGTACTATTAAGAGGGGAAAGCTCAAAGCTAATGCGGTTATATAAGTGCCACTAGGTGATTTGACTCCATGCTTTTGCAATAGGACCTAGTGAGTGCTAACAACCCTTGAAAATGTTTGAGAAAATTGCTAACTCACATACACAAGTAGTGATACAACATGGAGCTAGCACCTTTGCACAAGGGTTGAAAGAAAAGAGAGAAAGGAACTCACAACAGGCGTCGGACTCATTGAAGAAGAGGCATCGGACCAATAGACATCAAGTCCGATAGCTTACCCTAGCTAAGCAGAGACTGTTCGCCTAAACGGCCGTTTAGCCCGTGTACACACCGTGTAAACGCTACACGGTGGTGCACCGTTTCCGTTTAATCCCGTTTAATTGACCGTTTAGCCCGTTTAATGGACCGTTTAGCCCGAATAATGGCTAAACGGTAGGTGACCGACTGTTTACCGTTTAGCGTTTAGGAAAACACTGCAGAGAGCAGTGCAGAGCAGAGGCAACGTCGGACCTTGGCGAAGCAGGCATCGGACAAATCTAGCCCTAGGTCCAACGGTTACGCAGCCAAAATAGAGAAGGAGCAAATCGCGTTGGACCATCGAAAACAGGGGCATCGGACCAGACAGGAACACTGTTCATCGTCCGACCGAAGGAGTAGTAGCGAAGCAGCAGAATAGGTGCATGCGAAGATGTGAGAGTCGGACCGGCCTTGGTCCGATGGGGCAGCGTCGAACCAGAGTCTGACTCAATTTCGCGCTCTGGACCCTCTCTGGATAGGGTCAGACCATGGAGGGGCGTTGGTCCGACGGTGCGTCGAACTCGAGGCCTCATCACGTGCACAGGAGACGACCGTTGGAAGGCAATGGTCACATTTGAAGGCAGGTACACGTGGTAGCGGATCGAGCATCAAACCAAAGCTGTCGGATGGTCCGACGGTCGGTTGAAATAAGTAACGGCTAGTTGGATGGCTTGGGGTCTATTTAAGTGGCTTGCTCGGCTTGTGGCCAGCTCTCTTGGCTCCCCAATGTCCCAAATACACTTGTGAGCTGAACCAAACCTTTCCCACTCATCTAGTTCATGTGTTGATCATCCAAAGTGAGTTGGGAGTGATCCAAAGTGCATTTGCTTAGAGTTGAGGCATCTAGTGGCACTTGTGATCGTGTGAGCTGCGGGTTTTCTTGTTACTCTTGGTGGTTGCCACCACCTAGATGGCTTGGAGCAGCGAAGGATTGTTGAGCGGCTTTGGTGATTGTTGCCGGCTCTGATCGTGGTGATTGTGAGGGGTTCTTGACCTTACTCCTCGCGGGAGATTCGTGAAAAAGGTACTCTAGTGGAATTGTGGCTAGTGGAGCCTTTCTTGTGTGGTTCTTACGGCGCAAAAGTGGTGGGGTAGGCATGTGATGCCTATTAGCGCGTGAGCCACCATGTTAGCGTCTTGCCATAACGTGGACGTAGGTTGCTGTGGCGGAACCGCCTGATTTAACCCGCTTTCTAGGTGCTTGTCTTCCTCTAGACACTAAGCACACAGAAAGAGAGTTAAACAAGCAGTTCCGTCGAGCACACCCCTAGGGAGAACTCGAAACAATCCACATTTTTCTCCAGGATCCGATAATGAGAATGAGCTTACAATACTTAGTCCATTTCATACAACATAAGTCTCAAAAATTATTTATTACAAAACCAGAGATCAGAGTACGCTAAATAAACTGCAGAACAGAAAATAAACAACTAGCAGACACGTCCTGAGAATTCATCTGTGCCCACCAGAAGAATTCTCCACTCAAAGTCCATCTCTTCAAGCTGCACCTGCAACAAGGGAAAACAACCCTGAGTACACAATGTACTCGCAAGACTTACCCGACTAGGGGAACTAATTTCCCGACTCTCAAGGATATGATAGGCTTTATGGTTTGTTGGTTTGTTTATTTTGCAAAAAGCCTTACTAAAATAGATCCTTAATCTCATGTTTGAAAGCAGTCCAGATTGGTTGTTACCTAACTATTCTAGATAAGCACCTGAGCTACTTTCAAGCATGAGGTAAGCAACCAGAATCCTTTTATACCCTCTCTGTTTCAGTTCTTACTACGGTGCCAGACCATAGTCAAGTCGTACCACAACGACGGCGATTCGCGAATCAATGGGCCCAACTGAGTATCCCAAAACACACGTCTCGTCTGTACTCCGGGGTACCGACAAGACCAACCTATTCCACTCCTGTCTAGGGGTCCAGGTCCCCGTCCAAACTTGGACTCAAAGCCCCCACCACTGAGGCCCGGCCTCAGTCTGGTGCTAAGACCTCCACCTATCCCCGCCTCCAATCAGTCAGTCCGGAAAGAGCCGGAACCCAAGACAAGAGAGTAACAAGCCTTCCGAGCTCCCATAAGCAAGCATGTGCCTGGGATAATAAGTCTGTGACTTGACTGCACATCCAACAACGGTCGGTCCTCAATCGACACAGACAGGGAAACAGTGCAACCCAGTTAAACCCCATTGGCCGCGGGATTCAACTCGTTACACCCACCAAAAACCAAACCTCATCCCTGCCCGGTCTCCATTTAGTTCCATCCATTTATCATGAGATTAAAAGTATTTGCCTGTTGTGAGTAACGGCAGGTTACTCACAAAACCGTTAGCCTAAGCATAGCAGCTACACGAACCCGCACTAGTGGGACTCATAGGATATATATATATGTATGCATGTGGGTTTCATACAACTCCTGAAACATATATGCACAACACATATATATATTGTGATTATAAAAAATAGAGGTTATGCACCAGGGCTTGCCTTGGGCAGGCGCAGGGTCAGTCAAGTCCGTCGGCGGCTGCTCCTGGGGATCCTCCGGTACCAGCACCTCCTCTACGATCTCCTCGATCACCTCCTCAAACTCGGGCTCTTCGGCGATCCCGATTTCGGCTACCTCGTTTCTACACGCATGCGATAATGATGATGCAATAAGCAATACTCATGCAATAATCATTTTTAAGTGAATACATTTCACACAACTAGCTAACTCTAATGGCTAACATACTAACATCAGTGTCTCACTTATCTAACCAAAACACTTTTACAGAAAACGAAATCCTTTATTTCCTAAGCTTCTTTTAAGTTTTATTATTAATTTAATATTCCCTAAGTCATAGCATCCTTGCTACCCCTATCAAACTAACCAAGCTAGAGCTACAAAAATTACAGAGAGCACATAATAATACAATGAAGCTACTGTAAAAGTGTTTTTGGTTAGATAAGTGAGACACTGATGTTAGTATGTTAGCCATTAGAGTTAGCTAGTTGTGTGAAATGTATTCACTTAAAAATGATTATTGCATGAGTATTGCTTATTGCATCATCATTATCGCATGCGTGTAGAAACGAGGTAGCCGAAATCGGGATCGCCGAAGAGCCCGAGTTTGAGGAGGTGATCGAGGAGATCGTAGAGGAGGTGCTGGTACCGGAGGATCCCCAGGAGCAGCCGCCGACGGACTTGACTGACCCTGCGCCTGCCCAAGGCAAGCCCTGGTGCATAACCTCTATTTTTTATAATCACAATATATATATGTGTTGTGCATATATGTTTCAGGAGTTGTATGAAACCCACATGCATACATATATATATATCCTATGAGTCCCACTAGTGCGGGTTCGTGTAGCTGCTATGCTTAGGCTAACGGTTTTGTGAGTAACCTGCCGTTACTCACAACAGGCAAATACTTTTAATCTCATGATAAATGGATGGAACTAAATGGAGACCGGGCAGGGATGAGGTTTGGTTTTTGGTGGGTTGTAACGAGTTGAATCCCGCGGCCAATGGGGTTTAACTGGGTTGCACTGTTTCCCTGTCTGTGTCGATTGAGGACCGACCGTTGTTGGATGTGCAGTCAAGTCACAGACTTATTATCCCAGGCACATGCTTGCTTATGGGAGCTCGGAAGGCTTGTTACTCTCTTGTCTTGGGTTCCGGCTCTTTCCGGACTGACTGATTGGAGGCGGGGATAGGTGGAGGTCTTAGCACCAGACTGAGGGCCGGGCCTCAGTGGTGGGGGCTTTGAGTCCAAGTTTGGACGGGGACCTGGACCCCTAGACAGGAGTGGAATAGGTTGGTCTTGTCGGTACCCGGAGTACAGACGAGACGTGTGTTTTGGGATACTCAGTTGGGCCCATTGATTCGCGAATCGCCGTCGTTGTGGTACGACTTGACTATGGTCTGGCACCGTAGTAAGAACTGAAACAGAGAGGGTATAAAAGGATTCTGGTTGCTTACCTCATGCTTGAAAGTAGCTCAGGTGCTTATCTAGAATAGTTAGGTAACAACCAATCTGGACTGCTTTCAAACATGAGATTAAGGATCTATTTTAGTAAGGCTTTTTGCAAAATAAACAAACCAACAAACCATAAAGCCTATCATATCCTTGAGAGTCGGGAAATTAGTTCCCCTAGTCGGGTAAGTCTTGCGAGTACATTGTGTACTCAGGGTTGTTTTCCCTTGTTGCAGGTGCAGCTTGAAGAGATGGACTTTGAGTGGAGAATTCTTCTGGTGGGCACAGATGAATTCTCAGGACGTGTCTGCTAGTTGTTTATTTTCTGTTCTGCAGTTTATTTAGCGTACTCTGATCTCTGGTTTTGTAATAAATAATTTTTGAGACTTATGTTGTATGAAATGGACTAAGTATTGTAAGCTCATTCTCATTATCGGATCCTGGAGAAAAATGTGGATTGTTTCGAGTTCTCCCTAGGGGTGTGCTCGACGGAACTGCTTGTTTAACTCTCTTTCTGGTGTGCTTAGTGTCTAGAGGAAGACAAGCACCTAGAAAGCGGGTTAAATCAGGCGGTTCCGCCACAGCAACCTACGTCCACGTTATGGCAAGACGCTAACATGGTGGCTCACGCGCTAATAGGCATCACATGCCTACCCCACCACTTTTGCGCCGTAAGAACCACACAAGAAAGGCTCCACTAGCCACAATTCCACTAGAGTACCTTTTTCACGAATCTCCCGCGAGGAGTAAGGTCAAGAACCCCTCACAATCACCACGATCAGAGCCGGCAACAATCACCAAAGCCGCTCAACAATCCTTCGCTGCTCCAAGCCATCTAGGTGGTGGCAACCACCAAGAGTAACAAGAAAACCCGCAGCTCACACGATCACAAGTGCCACTAGATGCCTCAACTCTAAGCAAATGCACTTTGGATCACTCCCAACTCACTTTGGATGATCAACACATGAACTAGATGAGTGGGAAAGGTTTGGTTCAGCTCACAAGTGTATTTGGGACATTGGGGAGCCAAGAGAGCTGGCCACAAGCCGAGCAAGCCACTTAAATAGACCCCAAGCCATCCAACTAGCCGTTACTTATTTCAACCGACCGTCGGACCATCCGACAGCTTTGGTTTGATGCTCGATCCGCTACCACGTGTACCTGCCTTCAAATGTGACCATTGCCTTCCAACGGTCGTCTCCTGTGCACGTGATGAGGCCTCGAGTTCGACGCACCGTCGGACCAACGCCCCTCCATGGTCTGACCCTATCCAGAGAGGGTCCAGAGCGCGAAATTGAGTCAGACTCTGGTTCGACGCTGCCCCATCGGACCAAGGCCGGTCCGACTCTCACATCTTCGCATGCACCTATTCTGCTGCTTCGCTACTACTCCTTCGGTCGGACGATGAACAGTGTTCCTGTCTGGTCCGATGCCCCTGTTTTCGATGGTCCAACGCGATTTGCTCCTTCTCTATTTTGGCTGCGTAACCGTTGGACCTAGGGCTAGATTTGTCCGATGCCTGCTTCGCCAAGGTCCGACGTTGCCTCTGCTCTGCACTGCTCTCTGCAGTGTTTTCCTAAACGCTAAACGGTAAACAGTCGGTCACCTACCGTTTAGCCATTATTCGGGCTAAACGGTCCATTAAACGGGCTAAACGGTCAATTAAACGGGATTAAACGGAAACGGTGCACCACCGTGTTAGCGTTTACACGGTGTGTACACGGGCTAAACGGCCGTTTAGGCGAACAGTCTCTGCTTAGCTAGGGTAAGCTATCGGACTTGATGTCTATTGGTCCGATGCCTCTTCTTCAATGAGTCCGACGCCTGTTGTGAGTTCCTTTCTCTCTTTTCTTTCAACCCTTGTGCAAAGGTGCTAGCTCCATGTTGTATCACTACTTGTGTATGTGAGTTAGCAATTTTCTCAAACATTTTCAAGGGTTGTTAGCACTCACTAGGTCCTATTGCAAAAGCATGGAGTCAAATCACCTAGTGGCACTTATATAACCGCATTAGCTTTGAGCTTTCCCCTCTTAATAGTACGGCTATCTATCCTAAACCCGATCACGCACTCTATTGTGTCTTGAACGGCAAAACAAAATGCCCTAGCATATATCTTTGCCTCGAGCCCTTGTATTTTATTTTTCTCTTTCTTTTTTTCAAATATGGAGCACTTGATCTTCACTTGTGGCCATCTCCATCACCTTGAGTGCCATCTAGCTCCACTATGGATGTGAACCAACCTAACTCAATCACAACACTTAGAGTAGATGGTTAGTTCACCTAGGTTGTCTCAATTAGCCAAAACCAAACATGGGGCTTTCAGTTGCCACCCTTTGAATCTCTCGTGTTTGGAACAGTGTTCCCGCTTTATCTGAAGATGCCTCAGGTTGAGCACTGGACTAATCCAGTGCTTAACCCTAAGCACAGTCAACAGCACACAGCATAGCGCATGATCCGGTGCCTCTAGTGGGGCCCAGTGGCGGATCCAGGATTTTGAACTTGGGTATTCCCACAACAACAAAAAATCCAATGCATAGCAGCATAGGTTTCAAGTATAGTTCATAGTAGAATTTTATCATAATAAAGTCATAAAAATAGTAGAATATTGGAATAACAATTTGTTCATATCTAAGATAGGCATGAAAGTATGAAATAAACTACTAAGTAATAAAAAGAACTTACAAAATACTATAAACTTCCTTTAACTTTGCGATCCTTCATAGCTTGGAAGCAGTTGATAGTGTCTTTGTCTTTAACTTGGAGAAAGAAATCCCGCTCAATAAATGTAACCAAGCAATCATTCAAGTATTGATCTCCAATTTTGTTTCGCAATTTGTTCTTCACATAATTCATGACAAAAACGACTCTTTCAACACTTGTAGTTGCTACTGGAAGCACTAGCACCAACTTGAGAAGCTTGTAAACAACTACATGTCTATCACACTTGTTTGTTTGAACAAGCTTAATGGAAAGCTCAGCAAGAGTCCTCACATTTTTGAACCTTTCACCAGCAAGCGTATCATTGATGTACAAAGTAAGTGAAGAGGGTAGATATCTCAACTCTAAGACTATGAAATCATTGGGATAAAATCCAGCAAGCTTAACTAATTTGTCTTTGTCAAAAGCAGCAAATGAATTATTAGGACTGAATGCAGCCATGCAAAGAAGCAATTCTATGTTTACCTCATCAAACCTTTCATTAAGCTCCAGAAGCTGCCTATCAATGATGCTTAAGAACATATCTACACAGAAACGATGTAGATTCTTGATCTTGACAAAGAACCTCCTATCTCTTCCTACAGGCTTGTAGAATATGTCCATGTCGGGAATTTTGATTTTATTCTTTACACAAAATGAGTCCACTTCTTTGAGGAAACCTTCCCATCCGGGATCCTCCCGCAAATGATGCAATTGAAGCTTGGTCAAGAAAATGAGTTCTACTGCATTGACAATATCTTGATCCTTCTTCTACAAGGCATAATTCAAGTCTGCTATGAACCCAAGTACTATTTGCATTGAGTGTGCCATGAAAACAAACTCATATGAGAGAAATATTGTCAACATTGTTTGTGCTTGTGAACACTCAACACCTTGAGAGCGATCATTGCCAACCTTCATGAGGACTTTCCGAATTGAAGGATACAAAGATAAAAGGTGCATAACAGTCTTGTAGTGAGATCCCCAACGAGTATCTCTTGGCCGGCCCAATCCCATTTCTTGATTCAAACCCTTTCCAGTTTCAATGTCATCCAATTCTAGAGCTTCTACAATTCTCTAAGCTTGTGCTTCTCAAAGCATTTGTGTCTTCTTACAAGAATTCCCAATAAGGTTCAACAGAAATCTAACTTGACCAAAGAACCAAACACAATCTGGGTTTTCCTTGGCAATTGCCACAAGAGTTAACTGAAGTTGATGTGCAAAGCAATGAACATAGTAAGCAGATGGACATTCATCCATAATAAGTTTCTTTAGACCATTAGCATGGCCCTTCATGTTACTAGCTCCATCATAACCTTGGCCACGTACCATGGACAAGCTCAAATTATGCTCCATCAACAATTTCTCAATTGCGGTTATATAAGTGCCACTAGGTGATTTGACTCCATGCTTTTGCAATAGGACCTAGTGAGTGCTAACAACCCTTGAAAATGTTTGAGAAAATTGCTAACTCACATACACAAGTAGTGATACAACATGGAGCTAGCACCTTTGCACAAGGGTTGAAAGAAAAGAGAGAAAGGAACTCACAACAGGCGTCGGACTCATTGAAGAAGAGGCATCGGACCAATAGACATCAAGTCCGATAGCTTACCCTAGCTAAGCAGAGACTGTTCGCCTAAACGGCCGTTTAGCCCGTGTACACACCGTGTAAACGCTACACGGTGGTGCACCGTTTCCGTTTAATCCCGTTTAATTGACCGTTTAGCCCGTTTAATGGACCGTTTAGCCCGAATAATGGCTAAACGGTAGGTGACCGACTGTTTACCGTTTAGCGTTTAGGAAAACACTGCAGAGAGCAGTGCAGAGCAGAGGCAACGTCGGACCTTGGCGAAGCAGGCATCGGACAAATCTAGCCCTAGGTCCAACGGTTACGCAGCCAAAATAGAGAAGGAGCAAATCGCGTTGGACCATCGAAAACAGGGGCATCGGACCAGACAGGAACACTGTTCATCGTCCGACCGAAGGAGTAGTAGCGAAGCAGCAGAATAGGTGCATGCGAAGATGTGAGAGTCGGACCGGCCTTGGTCCGATGGGGCAGCGTCGAACCAGAGTCTGACTCAATTTCGCGCTCTGGACCCTCTCTGGATAGGGTCAGACCATGGAGGGGCGTTGGTCCGACGGTGCGTCGAACTCGAGGCCTCATCACGTGCACAGGAGACGACCGTTGGAAGGCAATGGTCACATTTGAAGGCAGGTACACGTGGTAGCGGATCGAGCATCAAACCAAAGCTGTCGGATGGTCCGACGGTCGGTTGAAATAAGTAACGGCTAGTTGGATGGCTTGGGGTCTATTTAAGTGGCTTGCTCGGCTTGTGGCCAGCTCTCTTGGCTCCCCAATGTCCCAAATACACTTGTGAGCTGAACCAAACCTTTCCCACTCATCTAGTTCATGTGTTGATCATCCAAAGTGAGTTGGGAGTGATCCAAAGTGCATTTGCTTAGAGTTGAGGCATCTAGTGGCACTTGTGATCGTGTGAGCTGCGGGTTTTCTTGTTACTCTTGGTGGTTGCCACCACCTAGATGGCTTGGAGCAGCGAAGGATTGTTGAGCGGCTTTGGTGATTGTTGCCGCTCTGATCGTGGTGATTGTGAGGGGTTCTTGACCTTACTCCTCGCGGGAGATTCGTGAAAAAGGTACTCTAGTGGAATTGTGGCTAGTGGAGCCTTTCTTGTGTGGTTCTTACGGCGCAAAAGTGGTGGGGTAGGCATGTGATGCCTATTAGCGCGTGAGCCACCATGTTAGCGTCTTGCCATAACGTGGACGTAGGTTGCTGTGGCGGAACCGCCTGATTTAACCCGCTTTCTAGGTGCTTGTCTTCCTCTAGACACTAAGCACACCAGAAAGAGAGTTAAACAAGCAGTTCCGTCGAGCACACCCCTAGGGAGAACTCGAAACAATCCACATTTTTCTCCAGGATCCGATAATGAGAATGAGCTTACAATACTTAGTCCATTTCATACAACATAAGTCTCAAAAATTATTTATTACAAAACCAGAGATCAGAGTACGCTAAATAAACTGCAGAACAGAAAATAAACAACTAGCAGACACGTCCTGAGAATTCATCTGTGCCCACCAGAAGAATTCTCCACTCAAAGTCCATCTCTTCAAGCTGCACCTGCAACAAGGGAAAACAACCCTGAGTACACAATGTACTCGCAAGACTTACCCGACTAGGGGAACTAATTTCCCGACTCTCAAGGATATGATAGGCTTTATGGTTTGTTGGTTTGTTTATTTTGCAAAAAGCCTTACTAAAATAGATCCTTAATCTCATGTTTGAAAGCAGTCCAGATTGGTTGTTACCTAACTATTCTAGATAAGCACCTGAGCTACTTTCAAGCATGAGGTAAGCAACCAGAATCCTTTTATACCCTCTCTGTTTCAGTTCTTACTACGGTGCCAGACCATAGTCAAGTCGTACCACAACGACGGCGATTCGCGAATCAATGGGCCCAACTGAGTATCCCAAAACACACGTCTCGTCTGTACTCCGGGTACCGACAAGACCAACCTATTCCACTCCTGTCTAGGGGTCCAGGTCCCCGTCCAAACTTGGACTCAAAGCCCCCACCACTGAGGCCCGGCCTCAGTCTGGTGCTAAGACCTCCACCTATCCCCGCCTCCAATCAGTCAGTCCGGAAAGAGCCGGAACCCAAGACAAGAGAGTAACAAGCCTTCCGAGCTCCCATAAGCAAGCATGTGCCTGGGATAATAAGTCTGTGACTTGACTGCACATCCAACAACGGTCGGTCCTCAATCGACACAGACAGGGAAACAGTGCAACCCAGTTAAACCCCATTGGCCGCGGGATTCAACTCGTTACACCCACCAAAAACCAAACCTCATCCCTGCCCGGTCTCCATTTAGTTCCATCCATTTATCATGAGATTAAAAGTATTTGCCTGTTGTGAGTAACGGCAGGTTACTCACAAAACCGTTAGCCTAAGCATAGCAGCTACACGAACCCGCACTAGTGGGACTCATAGGATATATATATATGTATGCATGTGGGTTTCATACAACTCCTGAAACATATATGCACAACACATATATATATTGTGATTATAAAAAATAGAGGTTATGCACCAGGGCTTGCCTTGGGCAGGCGCAGGGTCAGTCAAGTCCGTCGGCGGCTGCTCCTGGGGATCCTCCGGTACCAGCACCTCCTCTACGATCTCCTCGATCACCTCCTCAAACTCGGGCTCTTCGGCGATCCCGATTTCGGCTACCTCGTTTCTACACGCATGCGATAATGATGATGCAATAAGCAATACTCATGCAATAATCATTTTTAAGTGAATACATTTCACACAACTAGCTAACTCTAATGGCTAACATACTAACATCAGTGTCTCACTTATCTAACCAAAACACTTTTACAGAAAACGAAATCCTTTATTTCCTAAGCTTCTTTTAAGTTTTATTATTAATTTAATATTCCCTAAGTCATAGCATCCTTGCTACCCCTATCAAACTAACCAAGCTAGAG
>JAHUYU010002461.1:0-23425 GCA_030439765.1 Tripidium arundinaceum
ATATATGCATCTTAGTGATGGCACTAAGGTAATTTACTTAATTTAAGAACTCATGAACCATCACTATGGCACCCATAAGGCCAAAACACTTCCATTATTAGATCACTGACTAACACAGTAGAGTCAAACAAATAGTGGCACAAACAGACACATATTTCACTAGTTTCTATTCATTTTTTGTTTGGTTGATGAGTTTGATCTATAGTAAGTAGCATATAGATTCCTTTTACAAGCTGCACACTTTTTTATTACTTAAGCATTTCTAGCAGTGTTAATTTTCTTAGCATCATTTTATGGCTTTTACCCAGAGTGCAGATGTTTAGAGAATTTATTGAGTCAGACAAAGCATTAAGAAGAGTTACTGGTGAAGTTTCTGGGCCAGGCCCGGGATCTATTGAGATAGTTATTCGTCGAGGCCATATAATTGAAGATGGATACAGGCAGTTGAACTGCCTAAGATCAAAGTTGAAATCTTGCATTCACGTGTCATTTGTGAGTGAATGCGGTCTTCCTGAAGCTGGTTTGGACTATGGTGGTCTGTCAAAAGAGTTCCTAACAGATCTGTCAAAGACCGCTTTTAGTCCAGAGTAAGCATACTGTTAAACTTTTAGCTTTTAAATCTTTTATTTATCTTACGATTTACACAACTTGTTTTTCTCAAAAGTGAAGACTGAAGAGTACTGTCATTCATGAAGGCAATTTTGCTAACCTTTTTCTTCTATTTCTGACAACACTCAATAGGTACGGGCTGTTTTCACAACATCAGCATCTGATACTAGTTTAATTCCCAGCAATTCTGCTAAGCTTTGGATAATGGCATTGATATGATTGAATTTCTTGGTCGAGTTGTCGGCAAAGCACTCTATGAGGGGGATTCTGTTGGACTATTCTTTCTCACCAGTATTTGTGCAGAAACTTCTTGGACGGTATAATTTTCTGGATGAACTATCAACTCTTGATCCTGAGCTTTATAGAAACCTTATGCAACTAAAGGTACTATAGATTTTTGCTTTGGTTTGGTTTCCAAGATACAAACAAGTTAAACTACTACTTAGAATGTTACCTTTTCTATTGAAAAGATCATAAGATGGGTGGATGGCTATTATTCAACCCCTTTGTTGTAGTATATTCTCCTGAGATATTATTCATGAATATGTGATATGTCTTATTAATCTTTCAATGTATATTCTTAGTTTGTAGTGTCCACAGGTTAGCAGTGACACTAGGAGTCAATCTGATGCATCTATTTTTGCTCATAATTTCTAAAGGATCTTGCCATTTATTTAAGCATTGTTAAAATTCATTGTACTTTAGGGATTGACGACGTTTCTCTCTGTAGTGGTTATATATGGTATTAGTTTGTTAATCAGCTACCTCTGTAAAACTGCGTATGGTACCAGTTTGGCTTTTCTTTTTCATACTAGCATTAACATAATAAGACAGTAACATTTTGATGCTACTTACCGATCTATAACAATACCTTTCTACCAACAGCACTATGATGGGGATGTTGAGGATCTATTTTTGGATTTTACTGTAACTGAAGAGTTGGGTGGTAAAAGAATCGTCCATGAGCTTAGGCCTGGTGGTAAAAATATATCTGTCACGAACGAAAACAAGTTGCACTATGTTCATGCAATGGCAGATTTCAAGCTTAATCGACAGGTTCGTGACACTCTGTTTTCTCTTGATTTACAAGGTTTTGTTCGGTAGCAGTGAAGCTTTTTGATAGCACCATTGTCCTTGCAGATACTTCCATTTGCAAACGCATTTTATAGAGGACTCAGCGATCTCATTTCACCATATTGGCTGAGCTGTTTAATGCAAATGAATTTAATCAGGTAGCTCTCTTCTCCTTTCTGTTTTTCCTTGAGAGGATTCTCTTCTCCATTTTCTATACTATTGAAACTGGCATCGCGCCAGGTATACTGTGGGAAATGAGTTTTGATCTAACAGTAATAAATAAAGTATAAAACTTTGAATGAATTCAAATATTTAAAATTAAGAAAAAAAATCCTAACTTTTTCTTGTTAAAAATTAAAACAAAATTGTGATGTAAGTGATAGAAATGAAGATAAATTGAAATTTGAATTGTGCTCGTGATAATACACATTACCCTCAGAAAATAATAATACCACATTGCTCTTCTTTTTGTAAAGAAGAGAATCAATAATAGCTGGCCGAACACCCAAGCATTCCCTTAACAGATTAACCAATATTTGACTAGCTCAAGAAACGTACAATGAATGGCGTAGTGCATGTAACAAGTCAAAGCTGAATCCGCGTTAGCCCACTGTTTCAAATCCTGCTAATTTATCATTGCCACATGCAGTTACTTTCAGGCGGCCTGTGGGATTTTGACGTTGATGATTTGCGGAACAACACCAAGTATACTGGTGGTTATACTGAGTCAAGTCGAACTGTTAAACTCTTCTGGGAGGTATATGTATTTGTATAATTTTGCTCATTTTGCATTAATGGTTTCTTGCTATTTCCTGTTTTGCATTATATATTTTGGGATGCATGTAACTTGGTAAGATCCTAGGATTATCAGCTTGGTTACCTATGTTCGTGCAATTACATACCCAATTTGGAATTGTCTGGAGCAGTGCAGTTGTTCATGTATTTTCTTGTCTGGTGATAGTAACTTTGGAAAAAAAAATATCATTTGGTATTCTGTGTAATATAATTGTGAATTGTGATCCTGACATACTGGCAGATGAAGCTTGCCTTGTACACTCCTGTCATACTTGCACTGCATTTCTGGCCTTTTTGCATGTGTAGCATGCATTTGCCCACTCCTTTTCTATGCTATATAAATGATTTGGTCTGTTTGCCTCTCTGTTATTTCAGCCAAATTTGGTGAAATAACTATTTTTGTCTACCAACAGCAAATATAAATATTAATATGGTTCGCACATTTTTACTCATTATGCAGGTCATCAAAGGATTTAAGCCAACAGAGCGTTGTTTGCTCCTAAAGTTTGTGACAAGCTGTTCACGAGCTCCATTGCTTGGATTCAAGTACCTGCAACCTTCTTTCACAATACATAAGGTTTGAGCAAATTCCAAGAACTTTTCCTGTTTTGTTGATATGTGACAGATTGACTTGAGGAAGGTGACGTACTGCACTACTGATGTGCACCAACTTCTCAGCCCTTGCTTAGTTGAGAACAGACCATTCCATGTGAAATACTACCTATAGATGATAAAGTGATGCAGATGGGCTCAAATGTTTCTTTCTTGATTTTTCAACAGCGATATCAACTTGAGACTCATAATGTGCTCTAAATTTGTTTATGCAAGAACGATAATTAGCGAAGTTACTTGATGGTATTGCTGTTAATTCTGTAACAAATTGAACTTTTGCAACCGGGGCAATTCATGTATTATTTTTTTTCTCTGACTGATCCATCAATCTTCTCATTGCCCTAGGTTCCATGTGATGTAACACTTTGGGCATCAATTGGAGGCCAAGACGTAGATCGCCTTCCATCTGCTTCCACATGCTACAATACGCTCAAGGTATGTCACTGACCACTTATATTCATACTGGCATGTACGCTCTCGTCTAACCTTTTGTAATCCTTTCCGTTACCTTCAGCTTCCTACATACAAGCGGTCAAGCACGCTAAGGATCAAGCTGCTTTACGCCATTAGCTCAAATACTGGGTTTGAACTCTCATAGAGGTATATTTAGTGGTGGTGGTGTAGTGATCATGTCTTGGTTTTGCTGTGAATAGAGGTAAAGCAAAATTCGATTGGATGTACAAGTGCTGCAATTGCATCTTTGATTATTCGGAATAACAGCTTCTCTGAAGGTAACGCGACTTTCTATGCCAGTGCATAAAAAAAATGTTTGTTCGGCAAGTAGAAGTGCCATAGTCGTAGTGCGCGTATTTCTTCTATGGCTTGTTCTTTTGCCGTTCAGCAGTTGCTAGTAGCTATGGTACACGGACACAGGGGCTTGGCTATCCAGTGGTGGTCGTGGTCCTGGGCTCCTGGTAATCAGCCTGTTCGCTGGTTAGGGCTGGTGCTGGTTTGGGCCGGTTCTGTGAGAGAGAATAAGCTGAAACAAGCTGAAATAAGTCCTGAAACGAAGAAGCGAACATGCTAAATGCTGAGACGAGGAAGGTTGTACACCCAAAAAAAACCACCGGCTGGCCTTGTTCTGCCGGTAACCACCAGCTGACCCTGCCGGTGGTTTTTCGACTGATTCCGACTGATTTAACAGTATTCTGCGAGACAGAATAAACTACAGTATAGCTGATAAGCTGACTGGAAAGAACAAATGAACAGGACCCCAGTACTGCTCGATGCTCACTGCACTGCAGAAAACAGTACTCGGAAATATGCCACGGGCTGTACGTCGATCACTCCAAATTCAAAATTCAGCGAAGAGGTTGGGAAGACGTGGAATGTAATTTTACAGAGCGGCACTCTTACAGCAGTCCAACTTTTTCCAAGCATCACAAAACTACGGGAGATGATGCACAGACAGCAAACAATAAGACAAGCACACGGTAGTAGCACAGAACGGTACAGCAGGACGAAGGGCGGCGGGAACTTCAAGTCAAGTGTATTTCCTTGAGGCCGTTGCGTGGCTCACGCGATGAGCTGGAGGCCCTGCAGGAGGAGCGCGTCGGCGAGCACCTTGTTGGCGGCGTCCGTGGGGTGGAAGCCGTCCCAGAAGACGTAGCCCGTGGCGTTGGTGCACGTCCCGGGCGCCCCCTGGTGGCACAGCACAGACGTCTCGATCGTGCCCGTGCCGCAGCACGCCCGCCGGGACTCGAAGAATCCTGCAGGAACCATCGACGTCTTTCCTAGTGTTATTCACCCTCACCCTTGCCATGCCATAAAGAGCAGGTAGGAGAGCAGATGCAGGGCATCGGCCGTGCTCTCGCTCGATCGTACGTACCGGCGTTGGTGGGGCTTCCGACGAGGTCGAGGAGCGGCTGGTAGATGTCGAAGACAACGAGCTTGAGGTCCGAGTGCCGGCGCTTCACGGCGTCCGCGGCCACGCCGAGCTTCCGGTTGAAGGTGAGTGAGTCGTTGTTGAGGCGCTCCACGCAGCCTGCGTTCCCGCCGCCGAACAGGGTCACGGACGCCGGGAGGCACCCCATCGGCGGCAGCGACGTCACGCCGATCCGGCGGGCGCCCAGACTGTACAGGCCCTGCATGCATTTTTGTTGGCAAAGATGCAACGGTACGGTGATCAGCCACGCACTGGCCAAAAGGGACTTGTACTACTAAAAGTATTCAATTAGAAGCAGACAGAGCGATATAGTGGTTTCTTTCAGTTCTCTGATATGCATCAATGCATGCATGCAGTTTATTACCCTGACTGTGACTGGATGGATATATATCACTTAAGGTTGGCTTTCAGGAAGAAGACTTGGCATGTCCTTGAGACCTTGACTGTTCACTGGATCGCACTTACTGGGTTTAGTACACCATTTAAGATTCACTGCCACGGCCACAGGCCGTGTCGCGGTGTCGGTAGTCTTCCTGTAGAGGGAGGGCACATGCATGTACAGTACAGCGGCGTCCTCCAAGGGTGCATGCATGTGATGAACTGACAATACACTTATGCAATACTGGTGAGTATAGCTATAGCTAGTACTAGCGCGTGCTACCCGTCTTGAGTATGACTATAGTGACACCGAGCGAGTACAACGATTTGCAGTGTAACGAGGGTTTACGTAGTACTCTAAATATGTGCCAGTTGTCTCTAGTCTCTACCGTTCTTCTCCAGAATGACCGTGCGTTTCTTTTTACTCATCACTCTTCCTATAGTTCCTTCTATAATCCTCTCTGGAGTCTGGAACACCGTTGCAGAGAGGTATGGAAGTGGAGGTGCGTTCATGCCGGCAGTGGCGTGACCGTGCGAGTGGTTGGGAGAAAACAGCTGAACCGGCCGGCCGGCCGGCCGGCGCCAGCTGATATGATGATGTTGCAAAGAAACATGCATGCAACTTGGCACAACGGCCAGCCACCGTCTCTGCTTCTAGTTGTAATACTAAAAGTTGTAACGTACAGTTGGTCGTCTGATCGTTCATCGTTCAGATGCAACACAGCAGCACCGAACGAAATCTTGAACCAAACCGCACCCGTCTCCAAGCATAGCAACTAGTACTAGTGGAGTCTAGAGAGGGCACATGTGACGACAGTAAGATCAGCAGCAGTAGTGGTCTGGTCTCTACAGGCTGATCGAGGTCGTCATTGAATTCACAACAACCGCTACTGTTTACGTACGCACGTACAGGCACAGTGAATGGCAGGCAACCCATGCATGTTGTTCACCCAGCACAGCAGACGACGACGAGAGTTACCGAGGCCCATTGCACTGCATTCATTCCAACACGGCCCTAGCCGCTGTAACCTGTGACTTCATATCGTATCCACCACTAGTCCACTACGCCCCTGCGACGTCATTCAATTGCGTTTCCATGCCCACTCGATGTCGATTCTCAAGGTTTGAACTTTCCCACACCGTACTTGCAAGATACTACCGTCAATGAACTATCATCGTCCCAAGTTCCCAACTAATCAAGGCCCTAAGGCCCTGTTGTGTTCTTATAGTAGTTATCTACTAATAATTATCTTTTTTAGATCTAAAGATATATATATAATAGAAGAGATAATTGTTACTGGACACAACTATCCCGCTAGCTATAACAAATCAAATAATAAGTTATTAGCCAGCTAACTATTATCAAATATTGAAGCTAGGGTGTTAAGATAGACCCCAGATATATATTTTTTAATTTCAAAAAACGTACCTCGACGAAGGAGGTGAAGGGCTGCATGAGCGCGTCGGCGAACCGGTCGGGCGTGTAGGCGGCGCTCAGCATCGGGTTCACGTAGTAGTTCTGCACGTAGTCGCTGGTGCCGGCGCTCACCACGTAGATGGACCCGGACGTCAGCGCCCGGGCGCGCTGCTCGCCGGCCGACGCTGCCACCCGCGACTGGTACTCCCGGAAGTACTCCGCCTGCCGGCTCAGCGAGATGGCGCCCTGCAAAGCCAAGCATCGGTTCAATTCGTGCAGCGCGGCTAGCTAGCTGTAATGCAGCACGTACGTAGAGGGCGGCGGTGGCGTCGAGGTAGCCGGCGCCGCCGGATGCGAAGTTGGCGCCGTGGAGGAGGCTCTTGTTGTTGCTGTGCGCCTCCTCGCTCAGGTACGCCGGCGGGTACGAGCTCAGCCCCAGGCTATCCACTGCGGCATTTTTCGTCGATCGATCGATTATACATTGCCCATCAAATTAAAACCACCCGCGACTGAATTAGTTAACGCGCCCTTGCAAGAAGCTAGAGCAGAGATGCCTATATGTATGTATGTATGGATGGATGGATGGAACTACCCTACCGGTGTAGTCCGTGGCGAGCTTGCCGTTGCAGAAGCGGCCCGTGGGTGCGTGCGTGGCCGGGAAGTCGCGGCCGTAGGGCGGGAAGTCGGCGCGCACCAGCGTGGCCAACCGGTTGTTGTTGCCGGCGTCCACCACCGAGTCGCCGAAGATCATCACGCCCGGCACCAGCGCCTGCCCCGTCACAGTCGTCGCCACCGCCGAGAGCAGCACCATTACCGCCGCCGCCGCGGCACGGATGAGCTCATCTTCGTCCTCGCTCGCGCGCTCTCAGATCAGCCGCCCGTCGTACACGCCGAGGAGTTGGCAGTGGACTGTGGTGGTGTGGACTAGCAATGGACGAGTCAGTGTGATGGTAGGACTCACCAGTCACCACCGCGTGGTTTTAACGGGGTGGAGTGAAGTACTGCTGCTATCTTATTAACTGCTGTTGGATGGTGGTGGGAAGAGGTGGGAGCACGCATTCAATGAGCTTGGTGGAGTGAAGTTGATGAGCGGCTCGCTCGATCGAACGTCTTGGTTATTGCCTAGAGCAAGGCCAATAAGACTCGTCTATAAGACGAGCTAAACTAATAATAGATAAGCTTAGAGCCTAATACATATAATAACTAGTCTTTTCTCATACTTTAAATACTGTTTTTTATTCTATAAATAAGGGAAGAGAAAAGAATCCATGGGAATGACTGGTACGTGGAAAAGGCAGCCTCGGCCTTCGTGTGCGCCGATCGACGCATGTTGCGACAAGCTAGTGTTTCTCTCTCCTCCATCTCATTCACGAAGCTGACGTGGTGGTCGATTCGACCGCTATTGTACCTGCTCTTATTGGTTAAGCTCACGTTTGGCTGCTTCTAATATTGAATGACATTTTTCAAGAAAAAAATAATGCAAATGTCCAAATGGATCGTGTTACTCCAGCTTGCATCAATTCCATGTGTACCTGAATTTCAAGGGGGAGCCCGCCCAACCATGCTCAATTCAGGCCCATTAGTTTCCTCATCCGTAGCTTCAAAATTTTATTTCTTCTAATATATTGCTACCGACCATATACTAGGAGATTTCTTGTTGAGATTCTCCAGCAGCATTCACCATTCAAAGGACCATTAGTTTCCTCATAGCTTTAAGATTCTAAATGAGTCATGGTATAATCCCTATCGTGCTTTGAGCTGACTAATTGGGCTCTCGCCCTCCAAGTCCCTCTGTCGAACAATGAGCTAGCATTTGCTAGTTTGTGTGCACACCCACCGAGACACGCATCAGCCGTCGGTGACTTGGCTGTTCAGAGCCTTGCAGACCATTGGCTGGTTTATTTTCTGGCCAGCGCTGATTTGTATAGTTGATTTGTTACGAGAGAAAAATACTGTTTAGCTGGCTGATATGAATAAGCGAACGGGTTTTGGAATCAGCATATGTTGACCACCAAACCATGCCCAGGTCATAGCCCACCGCCGGTTACCTGAGGCCAAGTGGGAGTGGTGACCTAAGACTGTCCGCACTGGGTCCGGTAAATCATTCCGGTAAAGCATATAGCGTACTAAAACAGCTGCAGCGGATACTCTAAAACCATCCGCTACGCGCGCGTCCGGTATGTGTAGCGGCTTCCAGAGCGTCCTTTACCGGACTGCTGCGGGCCCGCGTCGCGCTCGTGGGAGAGAAGGACGCCGGACACCACACGCAGCAGCGACAGCAGTGGCGGGCCCCACTTTTTCAAGTAACTAAAAAATGTTATAATTCACAAACCAAAAAACCAAATTAAATTCCGATTGCACCATTAAATTTGTTTCAATAAACTCTTCAAAACAAGATCTCACATGGATATATTTAGATAAAATTTATTTACAAACATGTGGGCCCCACTGTTGGTAGTTGGGATAGAGTATGAGATATAGAGGATGATGGGTACGGGAGAAATTGATATAGAGAATGGAATCTTGCTGACTGGACCATATAGAGGATCAATATAGAGTAACAGCAGTGCGGACAGCCTAAGTGCCTGGCAAGGAAGTTGGCCTTCGCCTGCAGAGGTGGATCCCCAAATGCATTTTTTTTGGGGGTGAGGTGTGGGGTGTTTGGGGGCAGCAGTATATTTTTGAAGAAAAAGTCAAGTTTTAAAAATTTTAGTGTAAATTGGAGGGACTTAGGAGGCCTTGCCCCCCTTGTCCCCTATCTCTGCCATTTATTAGCAGTTCATAAGGTAGTCATCAATCTATTATCAGTGAATCCGAGTGACCATAACATGTCTCTACACTTGCTAGTTAAATTATTTTTAAAAATGATTTTTTTTCTTGATAATGCATTTATTTGTGACTATTTATATAAAATTTTTCAAATTTAGAGAGTTCCACTTATGACAAAACTAAAATAATCTACATTTTGAAACAGAGGGAGCGCTAGTGACTAATTTGCGTTGAACAGCATAAGAAGGCTCCATATATTCAGGTCTAACAGTATAAATACATTTTCATACACAGTTTAGAACAAAAAGTTTCAAAATGTAGATTATTTTAGTTTTGTCATAAGTGGAACTCTCTAAATTTGAAAAATTTTATATAAATAGTCACAAATAAATGCATTATCAAGAAAAAAATCATTTTTAAAAATAATTTAACTAGCAAGTGTAGAGACATGTTATGGTCACTCGGATTCACTGATAATAGATTGATGACTACCTTATGAACTGCTAATAAATGGCAGAGATAGGGGACAAGGGGGGCAAGGCCTCCTAAGTCCCTCCAATTTACACTATAATAAATTTTTAAAACTTGACTTTTTCTTCAAAATATACTGCTGCCCCCAAACACCCCACACCTCACCCCCAAAAAAAATGCATTTGGGGATCCACCTCTGCAGGCGAAGGCCAACTTCCTTGCCAGGCACTTAGGCTGTCCGCACTGCTGTTACTCTATATTGATCCTCTATATGGTCCAGTCAGCAAGATTCCATTCTCTATATCAATTTCTCCCGTACCCATCATCCTCTATATCTCATACTCTATCCCAACTACCAACAGTGGGGCCCACATGTTTGTAAATAAATTTTATCTAAATATATCCATGTGAGATCTTGTTTTGAAGAGTTTATTGAAACAAATTTAATGGTGCAATCGGAATTTAATTTGGTTTTTTGGTTTGTGAATTATAACATTTTTTAGTTACTTGAAAAAGTGGGGCCCGCCACTGCTGTCGCTGCTGCGTGTGGTGTCCGGCGTCCTTCTCTCCCACGAGCGCGACGCGGGCCCGCAGCAGTCCGGTAAAGGACGCTCTGGAAGCCGCTACACATACCGGACGCGCGCGTAGCGGATGGTTTTAGAGTATCCGCTGCAGCTGTTTTAGTACGCTATATGCTTTACCGGAATGATTTACCGGACCCAGTGCGGACAGTCTTAGGTCACCACTCCCACTTGGCCTCAGGTAACCGGCGGTGGGCTATGACCTGGGCATGGTTTGGTGGTCAACATATGCTGATTCCAAAACCCGTTCGCTTATTCATATCAGCCAGCTAAACAGTATTTTTCTCTCGTAACAAATCAACTATACAAATCAGCGCTGGCCAGAAAATAAACCAGCCAATGGTCTGCAAGGCTCTGAACAGCCAAGTCACCGACGGCTGATGCGTGTCTCGGTGGGTGTGCACACAAACTAGCAAATGCTAGCTCATTGTTCGACAGAGGGACTTGGAGGGCGAGAGCCCAATTAGTCAGCTCAAAGCACGATAGGGATTATACCATGACTCATTTAGAATCTTAAAGCTATGAGGAAACTAATGGTCCTTTGAATGGTGAATGCTGCTGGAGAATCTCAACAAGAAATCTCCTAGTATATGGTCGGTAGCAATATATTAGAAGAAATAAAATTTTGAAGCTACGGATGAGGAAACTAATGGGCCTGAATTGAGCATGGTTGGGCGGGCTCCCCCTTGAAATTCCAGGTACACATGGAATTGATGCAAGCTGGAGTAACACGATCCATTTGGACATTTGCATTATTTTTTTCTTGAAAAATGTCATTCAATATTAGAAGCAGCCAAACGTGAGCTTAACCAATAAGAGCAGGTACAATAGCGGTCGAATCGACCACCACGTCAGCTTCGTGAATGAGATGGAGGAGAGAGAAACACTAGCTTGTCGCAACATGCGTCGATCGGCGCACACGAAGGCCGAGGCTGCCTTTTCCACGTACCAGTCATTCCCATGGATTCTTTTCTCTTCCCTTATTTATAGAATAAAAAACAGTATTTAAAGTATGAGAAAAGACTAGTTATTATATGTATTAGGCTCTAAGCTTATCTATTATTAGTTTAGCTCGTCTTATAGACGAGTCTTATTGGCCTTGCTCTAGGCAATAACCAAGACGTTCGATCGAGCGAGCCGCTCATCAACTTCACTCCACCAAGCTCATTGAATGCGTGCTCCCACCTCTTCCCACCACCATCCAACAGCAGTTAATAAGATAGCAGCAGTACTTCACTCCACCCCGTTAAAACCACGCGGTGGTGACTGGTGAGTCCTACCATCACACTGACTCGTCCATTGCTAGTCCACACCACCACAGTCCACTGCCAACTCCTCGGCGTGTACGACGGGCGGCTGATCTGAGAGCGCGCGAGCGAGGACGAAGATGAGCTCATCCGTGCCCGCGGCGGCGGCGGTAATGGTGCTGCTCTCGGCGGTGGCGACGACTGTGACGGGGCAGGCGCTGGTGCCGGGCGTGATGATCTTCGGCGACTCGGTGGTGGACGCCGGCAACAACAACCGGTTGGCCACGCTGGTGCGCGCCGACTTCCGCCCTACGGCCGCGACTTCCCGGCCACGCACGCACCCACGGGCCGCTTCTGCAACGGCAAGCTCGCCACGGACTACACCGGTAGGGTAGTTCCATCCATCCATCCATACATACATACATATAGGCATCTCTGCTCTAGCTTCTTGCAAGGGCGCGTTAACTAATTCAGTCGCGGGTGGTTTTAATTTGATGGGCAATGTATAATCGATCGATCGACGAAAAATGCCGCAGTGGATAGCCTGGGGCTGAGCTCGTACCCGCCGGCGTACCTGAGCGAGGAGGCGCACAGCAACAACAAGAGCCTCCTCCACGGCGCCAACTTCGCATCCGGCGGCGCCGGCTACCTCGACGCCACCGCCGCCCTCTACGTACGTGCTGCATTACAGCTAGCTAGCCGCGCTGCACGAATTGAACCGATGCTTGGCTTTGCAGGGCGCCATCTCGCTGAGCCGGCAGGCGGAGTACTTCCGGGGAGTACCAGTCGCGGGTGGCAGCGTCGGCCGGCGAGCAGCGCGCCCGGGCGCTGACGTCCGGGTCCATCTACGTGGTGAGCGCCGGCACCAGCGACTACGTGCAGAACTACTACGTGAACCCGATGCTGAGCGCCGCCTACACGCCCGACCGGTTCGCCGACGCGCTCATGCAGCCCTTCACCTCCTTCGTCGAGGTACGTTTTTTGAAATTAAAAAATATATATCTGGGGTCTATCTTAACACCCTAGCTTCAATATTTGATAATAGTTAGCTGGCTAATAACTTATTATTTGATTTGTTATAGCTAGCGGGATAGTTGTGTCCAGTAACAATTATCTCTTCTATTATATATATATCTTTAGATCTAAAAAAGATAATTATTAGTAGATAACTACTATAAGAACACAACAGGGCCTTAGGGCCTTGATTAGTTGGGAACTTGGGACGATGATAGTTCATTGACGGTAGTATTTGCAAGTACGGTGTGGGAAAGTTCAAACCTTGAGAATCGACATCGAGTGGGCATGGAAACGCAATTGAATGACGTCGCAGGGGCGTAGTGGACTAGTGGTGGATACGATATGAAGTCACAGGTTACAGCGGCTAGGGCCGTGTTGGAATGAATGCAGTGCAATGGGCCTCGGTAACTCTCGTCGTCGTCTGCTGTGCTGGGTGAACAACATGCATGGGTTGCCTGCCATTCACTGTGCCTGTACGTGCGTACGTAAACAGTAGCGGTTGTTGTGAATTCAATGACGACCTCGATCAGCCTGTAGAGACCAGACCACTACTGCTGCTGATCTTACTGTCGTCACATGTGCCCTCTCTAGACTCCACTAGTACTAGTTGCTATGCTTGGAGACGGGTGCGGTTTGGTTCAAGATTTCGTTCGGTGCTGCTGTGTTGCATCTGAACGATGAACGATCAGACGACCAACTGTACGTTACAACTTTTAGTATTACAACTAGAAGCAGAGACGGTGGCTGGCCGTTGTGCCAAGTTGCATGCATGTTTCTTTGCAACATCATCATATCAGCTGGCGCCGGCCGGCCGGCCGGCCGGTTCAGCTGTTTTCTCCCAACCACTCGCACGGTCACGCCACTGCCGGCATGAACGCACCTCCACTTCCATACCTCTCTGCAACGGTGTTCCAGACTCCAGAGAGGATTATAGAAGGAACTATAGGAAGAGTGATGAGTAAAAAGAAACGCACGGTCATTCTGGAGAAGAACGGTAGAGACTAGAGACAACTGGCACATATTTAGAGTACTACGTAAACCCTCGTTACACTGCAAATCGTTGTACTCGCTCGGTGTCACTATAGTCATACTCAAGACGGGTAGCACGCGCTAGTACTAGCTATAGCTATACTCACCAGTATTGCATAAGTGTATTGTCAGTTCATCACATGCATGCACCCTTGGAGGACGCCGCTGTACTGTACATGCATGTGCCCTCCCTCTACAGGAAGACTACCGACACCGCGACACGGCCTGTGGCCGTGGCAGTGAATCTTAAATGGTGTACTAAACCCAGTAAGTGCGATCCAGTGAACAGTCAAGGTCTCAAGGACATGCCAAGTCTTCTTCCTGAAAGCCAACCTTAAGTGATATATATCCATCCAGTCACAGTCAGGGTAATAAACTGCATGCATGCATTGATGCATATCAGAGAACTGAAAGAAACCACTATATCGCTCTGTCTGCTTCTAATTGAATACTTTTAGTAGTACAAGTCCCTTTGGCCAGTGCGTGGCTGATCACCGTACCGTTGCATCTTTGCCAACAAAAATGCATGCAGGGCCTGTACAGTCTGGGCGCCCGCCGGATCGGCGTGACGTCGCTGCCGCCGATGGGGTGCCTCCCGGCGTCCGTGACCCTGTTCGGCGGCGGGAACTTCAAGTCAAGTGTATTTCCTTGAGGCCGTTGCGTGGCTCACGCGATGAGCTGGAGGCCCTGCAGGAGGAGCGCGTCGGCGAGCACCTTGTTGGCGGCGTCCGTGGGGTGGAAGCCGTCCCAGAAGACGTAGCCCGTGGCGTTGGTGCACGTCCCGGGCGCCCCCTGGTGGCACAGCACAGACGTCTCGATCGTGCCCGTGCCGCAGCACGCCCGCCGGGACTCGAAGAATCCTGCAGGAACCATCGACGTCTTTCCTAGTGTTATTCACCCTCACCCTTGCCATGCCATAAAGAGCAGGTAGGAGAGCAGATGCAGGGCATCGGCCGTGCTCTCGCTCGATCGTACGTACCGGCGTTGGTGGGGCTTCCGACGAGGTCGAGGAGCGGCTGGTAGATGTCGAAGACAACGAGCTTGAGGTCCGAGTGCCGGCGCTTCACGGCGTCCGCGGCCACGCCGAGCTTCCGGTTGAAGGTGAGTGAGTCGTTGTTGAGGCGCTCCACGCAGCCTGCGTTCCCGCCGCCGAACAGGGTCACGGACGCCGGGAGGCACCCCATCGGCGGCAGCGACGTCACGCCGATCCGGCGGGCGCCCAGACTGTACAGGCCCTGCATGCATTTTTGTTGGCAAAGATGCAACGGTACGGTGATCAGCCACGCACTGGCCAAAGGGACTTGTACTACTAAAAGTATTCAATTAGAAGCAGACAGAGCGATATAGTGGTTTCTTTCAGTTCTCTGATATGCATCAATGCATGCATGCAGTTTATTACCCTGACTGTGACTGGATGGATATATATCACTTAAGGTTGGCTTTCAGGAAGAAGACTTGGCATGTCCTTGAGACCTTGACTGTTCACTGGATCGCACTTACTGGGTTTAGTACACCATTTAAGATTCACTGCCACGGCCACAGGCCGTGTCGCGGTGTCGGTAGTCTTCCTGTAGAGGGAGGGCACATGCATGTACAGTACAGCGGCGTCCTCCAAGGGTGCATGCATGTGATGAACTGACAATACACTTATGCAATACTGGTGAGTATAGCTATAGCTAGTACTAGCGCGTGCTACCCGTCTTGAGTATGACTATAGTGACACCGAGCGAGTACAACGATTTGCAGTGTAACGAGGGTTTACGTAGTACTCTAAATATGTGCCAGTTGTCTCTAGTCTCTACCGTTCTTCTCCAGAATGACCGTGCGTTTCTTTTTACTCATCACTCTTCCTATAGTTCCTTCTATAATCCTCTCTGGAGTCTGGAACACCGTTGCAGAGAGGTATGGAAGTGGAGGTGCGTTCATGCCGGCAGTGGCGTGACCGTGCGAGTGGTTGGGAGAAAACAGCTGAACCGGCCGGCCGGCCGGCCGGCGCCAGCTGATATGATGATGTTGCAAAGAAACATGCATGCAACTTGGCACAACGGCCAGCCACCGTCTCTGCTTCTAGTTGTAATACTAAAAGTTGTAACGTACAGTTGGTCGTCTGATCGTTCATCGTTCAGATGCAACACAGCAGCACCGAACGAAATCTTGAACCAAACCGCACCCGTCTCCAAGCATAGCAACTAGTACTAGTGGAGTCTAGAGAGGGCACATGTGACGACAGTAAGATCAGCAGCAGTAGTGGTCTGGTCTCTACAGGCTGATCGAGGTCGTCATTGAATTCACAACAACCGCTACTGTTTACGTACGCACGTACAGGCACAGTGAATGGCAGGCAACCCATGCATGTTGTTCACCCAGCACAGCAGACGACGACGAGAGTTACCGAGGCCCATTGCACTGCATTCATTCCAACACGGCCCTAGCCGCTGTAACCTGTGACTTCATATCGTATCCACCACTAGTCCACTACGCCCCTGCGACGTCATTCAATTGCGTTTCCATGCCCACTCGATGTCGATTCTCAAGGTTTGAACTTTCCCACACCGTACTTGCAAGATACTACCGTCAATGAACTATCATCGTCCCAAGTTCCCAACTAATCAAGGCCCTAAGGCCCTGTTGTGTTCTTATAGTAGTTATCTACTAATAATTATCTTTTTTAGATCTAAAGATATATATATAATAGAAGAGATAATTGTTACTGGACACAACTATCCCGCTAGCTATAACAAATCAAATAATAAGTTATTAGCCAGCTAACTATTATCAAATATTGAAGCTAGGGTGTTAAGATAGACCCCAGATATATATTTTTTAATTTCAAAAAACGTACCTCGACGAAGGAGGTGAAGGGCTGCATGAGCGCGTCGGCGAACCGGTCGGGCGTGTAGGCGGCGCTCAGCATCGGGTTCACGTAGTAGTTCTGCACGTAGTCGCTGGTGCCGGCGCTCACCACGTAGATGGACCCGGACGTCAGCGCCCGGGCGCGCTGCTCGCCGGCCGACGCTGCCACCCGCGACTGGTACTCCCGGAAGTACTCCGCCTGCCGGCTCAGCGAGATGGCGCCCTGCAAAGCCAAGCATCGGTTCAATTCGTGCAGCGCGGCTAGCTAGCTGTAATGCAGCACGTACGTAGAGGGCGGCGGTGGCGTCGAGGTAGCCGGCGCCGCCGGATGCGAAGTTGGCGCCGTGGAGGAGGCTCTTGTTGTTGCTGTGCGCCTCCTCGCTCAGGTACGCCGGCGGGTACGAGCTCAGCCCCAGGCTATCCACTGCGGCATTTTTCGTCGATCGATCGATTATACATTGCCCATCAAATTAAAACCACCCGCGACTGAATTAGTTAACGCGCCCTTGCAAGAAGCTAGAGCAGAGATGCCTATATGTATGTATGTATGGATGGATGGATGGAACTACCCTACCGGTGTAGTCCGTGGCGAGCTTGCCGTTGCAGAAGCGGCCCGTGGGTGCGTGCGTGGCCGGGAAGTCGCGGCCGTAGGGCGGGAAGTCGGCGCGCACCAGCGTGGCCAACCGGTTGTTGTTGCCGGCGTCCACCACCGAGTCGCCGAAGATCATCACGCCCGGCACCAGCGCCTGCCCCGTCACAGTCGTCGCCACCGCCGAGAGCAGCACCATTACCGCCGCCGCCGCGGGCACGGATGAGCTCATCTTCGTCCTCGCTCGCGCGCTCTCAGATCAGCCGCCCGTCGTACACGCCGAGGAGTTGGCAGTGGACTGTGGTGGTGTGGACTAGCAATGGACGAGTCAGTGTGATGGTAGGACTCACCAGTCACCACCGCGTGGTTTTAACGGGGTGGAGTGAAGTACTGCTGCTATCTTATTAACTGCTGTTGGATGGTGGTGGGAAGAGGTGGGAGCACGCATTCAATGAGCTTGGTGGAGTGAAGTTGATGAGCGGCTCGCTCGATCGAACGTCTTGGTTATTGCCTAGAGCAAGGCCAATAAGACTCGTCTATAAGACGAGCTAAACTAATAATAGATAAGCTTAGAGCCTAATACATATAATAACTAGTCTTTTCTCATACTTTAAATACTGTTTTTTATTCTATAAATAAGGGAAGAGAAAAGAATCCATGGGAATGACTGGTACGTGGAAAAGGCAGCCTCGGCCTTCGTGTGCGCCGATCGACGCATGTTGCGACAAGCTAGTGTTTCTCTCTCCTCCATCTCATTCACGAAGCTGACGTGGTGGTCGATTCGACCGCTATTGTACCTGCTCTTATTGGTTAAGCTCACGTTTGGCTGCTTCTAATATTGAATGACATTTTTCAAGAAAAAAATAATGCAAATGTCCAAATGGATCGTGTTACTCCAGCTTGCATCAATTCCATGTGTACCTGGAATTTCAAGGGGGAGCCCGCCCAACCATGCTCAATTCAGGCCCATTAGTTTCCTCATCCGTAGCTTCAAAATTTTATTTCTTCTAATATATTGCTACCGACCATATACTAGGAGATTTCTTGTTGAGATTCTCCAGCAGCATTCACCATTCAAAGGACCATTAGTTTCCTCATAGCTTTAAGATTCTAAATGAGTCATGGTATAATCCCTATCGTGCTTTGAGCTGACTAATTGGGCTCTCGCCCTCCAAGTCCCTCTGTCGAACAATGAGCTAGCATTTGCTAGTTTGTGTGCACACCCACCGAGACACGCATCAGCCGTCGGTGACTTGGCTGTTCAGAGCCTTGCAGACCATTGGCTGGTTTATTTTCTGGCCAGCGCTGATTTGTATAGTTGATTTGTTACGAGAGAAAAATACTGTTTAGCTGGCTGATATGAATAAGCGAACGGGTTTTGGAATCAGCATATGTTGACCACCAAACCATGCCCAGGTCATAGCCCACCGCCGGTTACCTGAGGCCAAGTGGGAGTGGTGACCTAAGACTGTCCGCACTGGGTCCGGTAAATCATTCCGGTAAAGCATATAGCGTACTAAAACAGCTGCAGCGGATACTCTAAAACCATCCGCTACGCGCGCGTCCGGTATGTGTAGCGGCTTCCAGAGCGTCCTTTACCGGACTGCTGCGGGCCCGCGTCGCGCTCGTGGGAGAGAAGGACGCCGGACACCACACGCAGCAGCGACAGCAGTGGCGGGCCCCACTTTTTCAAGTAACTAAAAAATGTTATAATTCACAAACCAAAAAACCAAATTAAATTCCGATTGCACCATTAAATTTGTTTCAATAAACTCTTCAAAACAAGATCTCACATGGATATATTTAGATAAAATTTATTTACAAACATGTGGGCCCCACTGTTGGTAGTTGGGATAGAGTATGAGATATAGAGGATGATGGGTACGGGAGAAATTGATATAGAGAATGGAATCTTGCTGACTGGACCATATAGAGGATCAATATAGAGTAACAGCAGTGCGGACAGCCTAAGTGCCTGGCAAGGAAGTTGGCCTTCGCCTGCAGAGGTGGATCCCCAAATGCATTTTTTTTGGGGGTGAGGTGTGGGGTGTTTGGGGGCAGCAGTATATTTTTGAAGAAAAAGTCAAGTTTTAAAAATTTTAGTGTAAATTGGAGGGACTTAGGAGGCCTTGCCCCCCTTGTCCCCTATCTCTGCCATTTATTAGCAGTTCATAAGGTAGTCATCAATCTATTATCAGTGAATCCGAGTGACCATAACATGTCTATCACCAAGCTAGTTAGTAAGTACTGGAACAATGATTATAGGTCTGTTTAGTAGAGCTCTATTTGATTCTGATTATCTATAGAAGCTGATTCTGTGAGAGAAGTAATTCTGTGATTAAAATTGATTCTCTTTGGTTTTTTAACATAAACTATCAAAATTATAATGGAGAATCACCTCACAAAATCAAGAAGAAGCTACTTTTTTCGGCTCCTAGCCTCTTAGTTCATTTCAGGGAATCACTGTACAGAATTAGCAGAGAATCACTTCTCTCTGAAAAACTATTTGGCAGAGCTTCTGCTGGATTCAGCAGAGAATCAACTCAGGAGCTCTGCCAAACAGAGCCTATATTTATCACTAGCTCTTCATTAAGTTTAAAAATGATTTTTTTCTTGACAATGCATTTATTTGTGACTATTTATATAAGTTAGTTCAAATTAATTTAGAGAGTTTCACTTATGACAAAACTAAAATATTTTGCATTTTTAAACAGAGGGAGTGCTAGTGACTCTAATTTGTGTTGAACAGCATAAGAAGGCTCCGTGTATCCAACAGGTCTAATAACCGTAGAAATATATTTTCATACACAATTTAAACCAACAGTTTCAAAAGTTTACACTGTACCTAACCTGTGGTATGTACGTACAGGTGTTTTTATACACTGAAGTACATAGAAGCTGTTAAAAAAAGCACATGCACTACGTGACACCGCATAAGAAAAGGCCGACAGCAAAAGAAAAGGCCGTTCCTTTTAGAAGAATAAACGAGCATTCCAATATCTAATCGATAAATAAATGGCACTCATATATTTTTTTTGGCGATTCAAGCATTATCTGACCGTGCAATCGAAAACCGGTGAAGGCATGTACTCCTGACTTGGCTACCCAGCGCTTCGTGCCTACGAATAGATATCTGAGGCTGTTGAGCTGGTACCTTGTTCTGCTGATTTTAGCTATTTTAATGGTGTCTTGTGGGAGGGAATAAATTAAAATAAGCTGAATACGTGGTGTGCTACGAATAGGAGACGAGAATCTGCTAGCCAGGTACGCGGTGCACAGGGACGGGAATCCGGCCGGAAGCATATGCCGCAACCCGCAAACTTGAAGCTAGCAGTACTGTGTGTATTAATTTAGCCAAAGAATGAGTAAGTAACTGTAAGTTCAAATAATTGTTTAAGCAGCTGCTTCCTAGCTTTTTTATGTTTTTATTTTTTGTTGAACATACCCAGCTAATAGTTAAATAGTTGACCTTTTTTTAATAAAAGCGGTGTCACGCAGTACGTATGCTTTTTAACAGCTTCTATGTACTTTAGTGTATAAAAACAGCTGTAGGTATATTCCACAGGTTAGGTACAGTATAAACTTTTGAAACTTTTTGTTCTAAACTGTGTATGAAAATGTATTTATACTGTTAGACCTGAATATATGGAGCCTTCTTATGCTGTTCAACGCAAATTAGTCACTAGCGCTCCCTCTGTTTCAAAATGTAGATTATTTTAGTTTTGTCATAAGTGGAACTCTCTAAATTTGAAAAATTTTATATAAATAGTCACAAATAAATGCATTATCAAGAAAAAAATCATTTTTAAAAATAATTTAACTAGCAAGTGTAGAGACATGTTATGGTCACTCGGATTCACTGATAATAGATTGATGACTACCTTATGAACTGCTAATAAATGGCAGAGATAGGGGACAAGGGGGGCAAGGCCTCCTAAGTCCCTCCAATTTACACTAAAATTTTTAAAACTTGACTTTTTCTTCAAAAATATACTGCTGCCCCCAAACACCCCACACCTCACCCCCAAAAAAAATGCATTTGGGGATCCACCTCTGCAGGCGAAGGCCAACTTCCTTGCCAGGCACTTAGGCTGTCCGCACTGCTGTTACTCTATATTGATCCTCTATATGGTCCAGTCAGCAAGATTCCATTCTCTATATCAATTTCTCCCGTACCCATCATCCTCTATATCTCATACTCTATCCCAACTACCAACAGTGGGGCCCACATGTTTGTAAATAAATTTTATCTAAATATATCCATGTGAGATCTTGTTTTGAAGAGTTTATTGAAACAAATTTAATGGTGCAATCGGAATTTAATTTGGTTTTTTGGTTTGTGAATTATAACATTTTTTAGTTACTTGAAAAAGTGGGGCCCGCCACTGCTGTCGCTGCTGCGTGTGGTGTCCGGCGTCCTTCTCTCCCACGAGCGCGACGCGGGCCCGCAGCAGTCCGGTAAAGGACGCTCTGGAAGCCGCTACACATACCGGACGCGCGCGTAGCGGATGGTTTTAGAGTATCCGCTGCAGCTGTTTTAGTACGCTATATGCTTTACCGGAATGATTTACCGGACCCAGTGCGGACAGTCTTAGGTCACCACTCCCACTTGGCCTCAGGTAACCGGCGGTGGGCTATGACCTGGGCATGGTTTGGTGGTCAACATATGCTGATTCCAAAACCCGTTCGCTTATTCATATCAGCCAGCTAAACAGTATTTTTCTCTCGTAACAAATCAACTATACAAATCAGCGCTGGCCAGAAAATAAACCAGCCAATGGTCTGCAAGGCTCTGAACAGCCAAGTCACCGACGGCTGATGCGTGTCTCGGTGGGTGTGCACACAAACTAGCAAATGCTAGCTCATTGTTCGACAGAGGGACTTGGAGGGCGAGAGCCCAATTAGTCAGCTCAAAGCACGATAGGGATTATACCATGACTCATTTAGAATCTTAAAGCTATGAGGAAACTAATGGTCCTTTGAATGGTGAATGCTGCTGGAGAATCTCAACAAGAAATCTCCTAGTATATGGTCGGTAGCAATATATTAGAAGAAATAAAATTTTGAAGCTACGGATGAGGAAACTAATGGGCCTGAATTGAGCATGGTTGGGCGGGCTCCCCCTTGAAATTCCAGGTACACATGGAATTGATGCAAGCTGGAGTAACACGATCCATTTGGACATTTGCATTATTTTTTTCTTGAAAAATGTCATTCAATATTAGAAGCAGCCAAACGTGAGCTTAACCAATAAGAGCAGGTACAATAGCGGTCGAATCGACCACCACGTCAGCTTCGTGAATGAGATGGAGGAGAGAGAAACACTAGCTTGTCGCAACATGCGTCGATCGGCGCACACGAAGGCCGAGGCTGCCTTTTCCACGTACCAGTCATTCCCATGGATTCTTTTCTCTTCCCTTATTTATAGAATAAAAAAACAGTATTTAAAGTATGAGAAAAGACTAGTTATTATATGTATTAGGCTCTAAGCTTATCTATTATTAGTTTAGCTCGTCTTATAGACGAGTCTTATTGGCCTTGCTCTAGGCAATAACCAAGACGTTCGATCGAGCGAGCCGCTCATCAACTTCACTCCACCAAGCTCATTGAATGCGTGCTCCCACCTCTTCCCACCACCATCCAACAGCAGTTAATAAGATAGCAGCAGTACTTCACTCCACCCCGTTAAAACCACGCGGTGGTGACTGGTGAGTCCTACCATCACACTGACTCGTCCATTGCTAGTCCACACCACCACAGTCCACTGCCAACTCCTCGGCGTGTACGACGGGCGGCTGATCTGAGAGCGCGCGAGCGAGGACGAAGATGAGCTCATCCGTGCCCGCGGCGGCGGCGGTAATGGTGCTGCTCTCGGCGGTGGCGACGACTGTGACGGGGCAGGCGCTGGTGCCGGGCGTGATGATCTTCGGCGACTCGGTGGTGGACGCCGGCAACAACAACCGGTTGGCCACGCTGGTGCGCGCCGACTTCCCGCCCTACGGCCGCGACTTCCCGGCCACGCACGCACCCACGGGCCGCTTCTGCAACGGCAAGCTCGCCACGGACTACACCGGTAGGGTAGTTCCATCCATCCATCCA
>JAHUYU010000246.1:0-24231 GCA_030439765.1 Tripidium arundinaceum
ATGAAAATTATGTATGAGCACCACAAGTAAAAAACCAAACTTAATCATGCTAGCTACAGTATCCACAGAACCATAAAGAAACAATCAAACTTCACAAATGTCCACAAAAGAGCTATTATAGTAACAAATACTCCCTCCGTCCCATAATATTTGCACGTATACGATTTAAACTTTGTCCCACAATAATGGTGCATATAGCTGGAAGACATAGGCACATAGGCACAGCTGTCAAGCTAATGAAATATAAAGAAAACCGTGAAACAGATCATTCTAGCGCTTTCCTGGCCACTCGTTCCGCTGGCCATTCTTTGGACAGAGTGCTCAGATGTACTTTTTATAGGGGTAAAAGTGTCATTTCTCATATGTACTAAGTTGCTCATTCAAAACCTAGATGTGCAAATATTATGGGACGGAGGGAGTATTTAACTGCATGCAAGCATTAACCCATAGATCGCCACTGTTAAGTATTAAGTCTTAACCTAAGAACCATGTAGAACTATCAGTAATTCAAGGAGCAAATAAATTTCCCTCTTATTTCAGCATTGCAATACCCAAAGTAAGTTGCGATTGTTGCTTAACAGTTTAACAAATTTCAATTGCTTGTGGAGACCATGAATGTACAAGCATTACCTTCGATTACTTCATACACAGGCAAAGAATCTATATGATACTCCTTTCCATATCCGAACCATTCGAATACAGAAGATGACGATGGAAAGAAAGTGAAATCGATTGGAGTGTCATCTGCTCACCTGCTTCTTCTCCAGGAACATGCCGGAGCTGGTGCGCACCTCACTCTGCACGCTCTTACCGGACTCGTTGTCCGCTACCATAGACTTCTCCAGCTTGTCCTTGGCCTTTCAACCAATCAAACACCGAATCAATCAACCAACGAACGAACCAAACCAGACATCACAAGCTAATCCGCCCAGCCTCCGGCACTCACCAGCACGATGAGGTGGTCGCACTCCGCATCCGACAGGAAACCCTTGTGCAGGAACGCCCTAATAGACACACGAAATCACACACCCGTCAGACTCCCGCACGACCTAGGGTTTTGGGGAAGGAGAGAGCGGAGTGTAGGAGGGAGATCAGATCATCACCTGGGGCGCCACGAGAGTTGGACCACGCGGGAGGGGTCGAAGGAACCAGCGCCCCGGCTCGCCGCAGAGGCGCAGCCGGCAAGGAGGAGCGCGAGCACCGCGGCGAGGAGGAGGTGGCGGCAGAAATCCATGGCGCGGCGAGATGGGAAGGCGACGAGCGGTGTGGCACTTGAACTGGGGAAGAAGGGGTGTGCGTGGTGTCCGGCGCCGACGCGATGTCAGACTGCCACTGACAGCGGGCCCGGCAATACGTGGACCCCGAGCGAAGAATGGTGCCTGGGGAGTGGGGACTATGCCAAGTCGCTCCGGAAGTTTCCAGACCCACGCGGCTGGCGTGTCGCTTGCTGCACTCAAAGGCCCGTGAGGCCCTGCCGCCCTGACGTCTTAGGCCGTGTTGGGATCTTTTTCTAAAGTTAATTCATGTTTGATGTTAATTAAAAAACTAAATATAAGTTAATTATAAAATTAATTATATAATTCGTGGCTAATTCACGAGAGGAATCTAATGAGTCTAATTAATCTATAATTAGTACATGTTTACTGTATCATCACATGAGATTCGTCTCGCAAATTAGCCTCTATCTGTGCAATTAGTTTTGTAATTAGCCTATATTTAATCATCATAAATAACATCCAAACATTCGATGTGATCCGGACTAAAGTTTAGTCCGGGATATCCAGGCGCGCCCTTTGTATCGTGAGCTTAAGTTTTGCGTGTCCTTTCACTGTTTTCATTGATTTTATTTTGAAACAAAGGGAGGACCATGCTAGGGTAGATTTCTCCAATTTATTGTTCTTCTCTAGCTCTTAGTGTGTTCGAAATTCTCCTATAATTTCTTTTTACCATTGTATATAGTTAAGGATCCAGTGATGTCTTCTATCCCAGGCTAGGTTTTATGTGCCTTGTTACAATGGAAAAAACAATCATGAATGCATATGGGGATTCATATCTTGTCAATCGGAGTTTAGGAATTAGGATTGACCCTCCTAGAGTAGACTTATCCAAATTATTATTCTGCTTTAAGTCTTAGTGTGTTCAAATCTGAATAAGTTTATCCCATAATTTCTTTATGCCAATGTATATAGCTAGGGATTCGTTTGGATTACATGGACAAGTTGTTAGTCCAACTAAAATTTAAACCCTCAAATTAAAAGGGGTTCTCGATAACTCAGAAAAATCGAGAATGAGGGGAACTGGTGACCTTCATGAACAAGTTAAAGGTCTTGAAGAAAAACTAAAGAAATTCGAGGGCGCAGAGATAGAGCTTGAACTATCTAACACTACCTTTGTAAATGGATTATATATGACAACCTTCGGAAGCGGCGCGAAGAAGATATGTTCATGTTCTGCACTCTTGCCTTCATTGAGTATGATAAGTTGGAGGAGAGCTTTGCCTGATATAGGCGTCGACTATGGAGAGATGGACCCCATGACCACTAATTTCAATTTCGTCACCAGCTTCCTCAATTGGTTAGAGGTAGAGTTCTCGATTCTTTCGAAGGTCCTACAGTCTAGCATGTTGTGCCAAATCTTTAGAACTCCTGTGTTGTGCCAAATCTTGACCAATAATAAAAAGTGCAAACACTTGGAGAGATTTGGATATCCCCGATGCAATGTCAAAACTTTTGGTAAAATGCTGAAAAAAGCGAATGCCCTAGCTAAAAGAATCTCTCAAAAAAATTGGGAATATACTTTTAGCCAAGGCAATGCCTCCTCCCCTAACTCTGGTCAATGATGCAGGTACTCACCAATTTGTGCACCACGCCAATTTCAGGTGCATATGAAATGTGAGCAAACAATGCATTGGCTTGGACATTTGGACTGACAAAAATCACCAAACATCCTCTTAAGTTTTACTCTCTCCACTGTTGACCCCAAACACTAATCCTCATTGCTCATTGCTTATTCAAGTTATGACAAGAGATGATCTAAGAACATGAAAACTGCAAACAGTTTGGACCACAAGGTAACCACAATTTTCTCGTTTCGCCTCTCCTTGTACACAAACATTCTACCTGCACTTTTTCAACTGAGATCATGTAGATGTATGACAAACTCTATGGGTGCATTTGGTAACGATCCAGATTCTTCTAAAAACATTTCAGATCCATATTCTTGACAATATTCTATAAAACCATTTGGCTAGTGTCCAAATTCTCCTTAAAATGAACTAGAAACACTATGAAACACCTATTTAGGTGATTCTCATCCTAGTTCAAAAGTGAAATCATTGCTAAGAATCTATGAAACCATTTGGTTATTGTCCAGATTTTCATTGAAATTAGCTATAATCACTGTGAAACCCTATTTAGGTGATTCCATTCCTAGTTCAAAATAGATAAACGTTTCTAGGTGTTCCACAGATAATCACTTTAGTGATAGAGATTCTGGAAATTCACTTGAGAATCTGAAACATTTCTGGCATCCAAACACACCCTTCTTTGTCGGTTTTAGTCAAGAAAGCCGATCCGGCGCATCGTGAATGACACCCTGCAGCCAAATACAACAAAACACAGATTGTGCCAGAATCAAATGAAAACATCAAATGAGACCTGATGCTAATCATAATTCTGCATTTTTTGAAAGGTAACACACATAGAAAGTGTGAGGACTTCACCCTAGTTGTCCAGCTAGTACCACATGGCGTTCTCTCGACTGACGTAGCACTAACTCGAGGGTCGTAGGAAGCCTCTCCGGAGTCACCATCCGCGATCTCCATTAGCTCAATTAAACTGCAGGATCAAGTTACAGAGGTACACGACACGAAACCAACCATCAAGAATCCTTTAGCACATGGAACACACTTGACAATATTAAGGGAAACTTTACAAGTGGTGATAAAGAAATAACTAACGAGTTACATATTTCATTTATCAATTCAACTAAAGCTACTTATCTTGATTTCTAGGTTACACTCTCGCACAGTTGCTTAATCATAGTAACAACAGCTTCCGGGAACGTCCATCCCATGCTCTGCTAGGCCTCGACTTCACTCAAGCCAGCTTAAGTGATCACCTCATTTCTGGCACCTATAAATAGCTTAACGGTAGTACTGTGAGTATGATTATACTCAGAGGGCTTATTCCAACATAAATATTTGGTGGATGCAACAAAGGTAAGTAGTAGGCGTTTGTAATAATGTGAAAAGCATGGCATAGATTACCATATGAGATGCTACGCTCAAGTTGCTATTTATTAAATGAGCAAGTAGGCATATGAACAACACAAATACAAGTTACAACTTCCTCTCACTACTCTGAAATTAGAAGTAAGAACAACCAAATTATCATCTAAGAACGTTCATGCTTTTGAAAGGAACTCTGCAAAGGTGTACATCTGTACCTACACGGAGACCTAGGACGAACCTCCGTACCCGTGCCCAGATAAGAGTTGCCTCGAGATTCCAATCTTTCTCTAGTGTGGCCAACTAACCCATGAACAGTATGACAATGAGCCAAGGTACTTTTCTCTTTTAGCTACCCCGTGTGAAAGGTCCTTGTTTGGTTTTGGCAATTGAGTGACAACCTAGGTGGAGTAATAAGTGTTTACGTTGAGATACACAGATGATTAGTCCACATGTACACTAGTGTGAGCAACTTGAGCCATGGAGGTGGAGATGGCTTGGACATGTTGCAATGCTCACCTATGTGTCAATGAAGGAGCTTATTGCATGTGATGCATGACATGGAGTCATGTGGGTAGGTGGAGAAGATCAAGACAAGTCTTGGCTGCGATGGACTAGTTGCAAGTGTGAAGGGCAAGTCAGAGGCTTTGGAGCGACGCACCGCACGTGGTGGAGAAGCTTGAGCAAGGACTTAGCGCCGATGGACAAGGGCAACGGTGAAGAGCAAGTGATGTTGAGATCGATGAACCAATAAGGTCACATGATGATATGAAGTGGATCATATCATCCAAGGAAGATCAAGCCAAGTGTTGACATGTGTTGATGATCAAGCGGCTTGATGGAGGTTGGTGCTTGTGTGGCATCAACATTGGCGGAGATGAAATGGAATGCGCAAGGCAATTGTAGGGCATTTCATTTCACCAGTCAAAGGTTGTGTAGAGAAGTGCATGACTGGGTTTAGGTTAGATGGCCGTACTATCAAGAGGGGCAAACTTGTTTGCATATCGGTCATTTAGTGCCACTTGAGCGATCTAACTTTGCATGCGATGCTAGGATCGAGTGGCGTGGTGAAAAGAGAGAAAAATCCTTTGAGAAATGTTTGTGAAAAGCTAACACATGTGCACAAGGTGGTGTATCACTTGGTGGTGTTGGCACATTTGCAAAGGGTTTGAAGAAAGGAGGCACTTTCTGGGGTCGTTGGACCCTGGCAGAGGGAGTGTTGGACCATCCATGGTTGGGTCCGATGGTCTACCCTAGCACAGCAGACAAGGGCACGAAGCGTCGGACTTTAGCTCGGGTGCCTGTCAGACGGGACGCTAGCACTGTTGGTAGCGTCCGACATTTTTCCCTGCTCGGTGAGGACGCATGGCGAGCGCAAAGGCTTTCTGGAGAAGCGTCGGACCATAGTGTTGGTCCGACGGTCTGTCTCGGACTCGGTCCGATGTCATTTGGCGCTCTCTGGACCTTTCTGGAAGGCGTCGGACCCCGCGAGGGAGATGGTCCGACGGGTGTCAGACCAAGAGCATCTGACCGCATGAGTGTAAGGATACCTAATAAGCCTAGAGGGGGGTAAATAGGCATATCTGAAAATTTCTACACAAAACTTAAAGTCACTTGTCAGCAACTTTCGGAAGTCCCGACAGTTTGGGTCGGAACTCTCAACGTCCTCAGAAGTTCCGGTGCAAACTGCCAGAAGTCCCGACGCCTACAGGGAATGAACAACAAGTGCTAAAATGAACTTTGTGAATCCAATAACTTACAACCCCACTTCCTAGTGGTAAGATGAATATGTTTGGTCACTTCCTTGGTGTCAAAAAACCTCCAAATCGTAGATTGGGACCAAAACCTAAGAAATAGTTTGAAGGAGAGAGAGACAACGAAGAACAAGTAATCTCAAGTAATCACAACAACAATGAGCACGTGGGACACAAGGATTTATCCCGAGGTTCAACTCTTCCCGAGGTTCAACTCACCACTAAGGTTTGTCTACGTCCTCGTTGTTGAGGTGACCACTAAGGTCGGAGTCTCTTTCACCTCCTTGCCTCTCTCAAGCTCCCCCCTTCTTCTCCTCTTTGCTCCTAGATTCAAATCTTGCAAGAGATTGAGTTGAGAGAAGGGATTTGGTGAGAGTAACATCAATTCAAAGCTTGAGCACTTGATTTCTTTGTCAAGCCGGTTGGATTTGCGTTTGTTACTCCTGGGGCTTTGCCCCTAGCCGGCTAGGCATCGCCCAAGAGCTCCCGATCTGTGGGAGAACCTTGGAAAGTTTGTATTACCCTTGATTTTCTAGTGAAGAACTCAAGTTTACCTTTGTGGTTGCTTGAGAGAGGCAAGGAGGTGAAAGAGACTCCGACCTTAGTGGTCACCTCAACAACGAGGACGTAGACAAACCTTAGTGGTGAGTTGAACCTCGGGAAGAGTTGAACCTCGGGATAAATCCTTGTGTCCCACGTGCTCATTGTTGTTGTGATTACTTGAGATTACTTGTTCTTCGTTGTCTCTCTCTCCTTCAAACTATTTCTTAGGTTTTGGTCCCAATCTACGATTTGGAGGTTTTTTGACACCAAGGAAGTGACCAAACATATTCATCTTACCACTAGGAAGTGGGGTTGTAAGTTATTGGATTCACAAAGTTCATTTTAGCACTTGTTGTTCATTCCCTGTAGGCGTCGGGACTTCTGGCAGTTTGCACCGGAACTTCTGAGGACGTTGAGAGTTCCGACCCAAACTGTCGGGACTTCCGAAAGTTGCTGACAAGTGACTTTAAGTTTTGTGTAGAAATTTTCAGATATGCCTATTTACCCCCCTCTAGGCTTATTAGGTATCCTTACACTCATGCGGTCAGATGCTCTTGGTCTGACACCCGTCGGACCATCTCCCTCGCGGGGTCCGACGCCTTCCAGAAAGGTCCAGAGAGCGCCAAATGACATCGGACCGAGTCCGAGACAGACCGTCGGACCAACACTATGGTCCGACGCTTCTCCAGAAAGCCTTTGCGCTCGCCATGCGTCCTCACCGAGCAGGGAAAAATGTCGGACGCTACCAACAGTGCTAGCGTCCCGTCTGACAGGCACCCGAGCTAAAGTCCGACGCTTCGTGCCCTTGTCTGCTGTGCTAGGGTAGACCATCGGACCCAACCATGGATGGTCCAACACTCCCTCTGCCAGGGTCCAACGACCCCAGAAAGTGCCTCCTTTCTTCAAACCCTTTGCAAATGTGCCAACACCACCAAGTGATACACCACCTTGTGCACATGTGTTAGCTTTTCACAAACATTTCTCAAAGGATTTTTCTCTCTTTTCACCACGCCACTCGATCCTAGCATCGCATGCAAAGTTAGATCGCTCAAGTGGCACTAAATGACCGATATGCAAACAAGTTTGCCCCTCTTGATAGTACGGCCATCTAACCTAAACCCAGTCATTGCACTTCTCTACACAACCTTTGACTGGTGAAATGAAATGCCCTACAATTGCCTTGCGCATTCCATTTCATCTCCGCCAATGTTGATGCCACACAAGCACCAACCTCCATCAAGCCGCTTGATCATCAACACATGTCAACACTTGGCTTGATCTTCCTTGGATGATATGATCCACTTCATATCATCATGTGACCTTATTGGTTCATCGATCTCAACATCACTTGCTCTTCACCGTTGCCCTTGTCCATCGGCGCTAAGTCCTTGCTCAAGCTTCTCCACCACGTGCGGTGCGTCGCTCCAAAGCCTCTGACTTGCCCTTCACACTTGCAACTAGTCCATCGCAGCCAAGACTTGTCTTGATCTTCTCCACCTACCCACATGACTCCATGTCATGCATCACATGCAATAAGCTCCTTCATTGACACATAGGTGAGCATTGCAACATGTCCAAGCCATCTCCACCTCCATGGCTCAAGTTGCTCACACTAGTGTACATGTGGACTAATCATCTGTGTATCTCAACGTAAACACTTATTACTCCACCTAGGTTGTCACTCAATTGCCAAAACCAAACAAGGACCTTTCACACGGGGTAGCTAAAAGAGAAAAGTACCTTGGCTCATTGTCATACTGTTCATGGGTTAGTTGGCCACACTAGAGAAAGATTGGAATCTCGAGGCAACTCTTATCTGGGCACGGGTACGGAGGTTCGTCCTAGGTCTCCGTGTAGGTACAGATGTACACCTTTGCAGAGTTCCTTTCAAAAGCATGAACGTTCTTAGATGATAATTTGGTTGTTCTTACTTCTAATTTCAGAGTAGTGAGAGGAAGTTGTAACTTGTATTTGTGTTGTTCATATGCCTACTTGCTCATTTAATAAATAGCAACTTGAGCGTAGCATCTCATATGGTAATCTATGCCATGCTTTTCACATTATTACAAACGCCTACTACTTACCTTTGTTGCATCCACCAAATATTATGTTGGAATAAGCCCTCTGAGTATAATCATACTCACAGTACTACCGTTAAGCTATTTATAGGTGCCAGAAATGAGGTGATCACTTAAGCTGGCTTGAGTGAAGTCGAGGCCTAGCAGAGCATGGGATGGACGTTCCCGGAAGCTGTTGTTACTATGATTAAGCAACTGTGCGAGAGTGTAACCTAGAAATCAAGATAAGTAGCTTTAGTTGAATTGATAAATGAAATATGTAACTCGTTAGTTATTTCTTTATCACCACTTGTAAAGTTTCCCTTAATATTGTCAAGTGTGTTCCATGTGCTAAAGGATTCTTGATGGTTGGTTTCGTGTCGTGTACCTCTGTAACTTGATCCTGCAGTTTAATTGAGCTAATGGAGATCGCGGATGGTGACTCCGGAGAGGCTTCCTACGACCCTCGAGTTAGTGCTACGTCAGTCGAGAGAACGCCATGTGGTACTAGCTGGACAACTAGGGTGAAGTCCTCACACTTTCTATGTGTGTTACCTTTCAAAAAATGCAGAATTATGATTAGCATCAGGTCTCATTTGATGTTTTCATTTGATTCTGGCACAATCTGTGTTTTGTTGTATTTGGCTGCAGGGTGTCATTCACGATGCGCCGGATCGGCTTTCTTGACTAAAACCGACAAAGAAGGGTGTGTTTGGATGCCAGAAATGTTTCAGATTCTCAAGTGAATTTCCAGAATCTCTATCACTAAAGTGATTATCTGTGGAACACCTAGAAACGTTTATCTATTTTGAACTAGGAATGGAATCACCTAAATAGGTGTTTCACAGTGATTATAGCTAATTTCAATGAAAATCTGGACAATAACCAAATGGTTTCATAGATTCTTAGCAATGATTTCACTTTTGAACTAGGATGAGAATCACCTAAATAGGTGTTTCATAGTGTTTCTAGTTCATTTTAAGGAGAATTTGGACACTAGCCAAATGGTTTTATAGAATATTGTCAAGAATATGGATCTGAAATGTTTTTAGAAGAATCTGGATCGTTACCAAATGCACCCATAGAGTTTGTCATACATCTACATGATCTCAGTTGAAAAAGTGCAGGTAGAATGTTTGTGTACAAGGAGAGGCGAAACGAGAAAATTGTGGTTACCTTGTGGTCCAAACTGTTTGCAGTTTTCATGTTCTTAGATCATCTCTTGTCATAACTTGAATAAGCAATGAGCAATGAGGATTAGTGTTTGGGGTCAACAGTGGAGAGAGACAACGAAGAACAAGTAATCTCAAGTAATCACAACAACAATGAGCACGTGGGACACAAGGATTTATCCCGAGGTTCAACTCTTCCCGAGGTTCAACTCACCACTAAGGTTTGTCTACGTCCTCGTTGTTGAGGTGACCACTAAGGTCGGAGTCTCTTTCACCTCCTTGCCTCTCTCAAGCAACCACAAAGGTAAACTTGAGTTCTTCACTAGAAAATCAAGGGTAATACAAACTTTCCAAGGTTCTCCCACAGATCGGGAGCTCTTGGGCGATGCCTAGCCGGCTAGGGGCAAAGCCCCAGGAGTAACAAACGCAAATCCAACCGGCTTGACAAAGAAATCAAGTGCTCAAGCTTTGAATTGATGTTACTCTCACCAAATCCCTTCTCTCAACTCAATCTCTTGCAAGATTTGAATCTAGGAGCAAAGAGGAGAAGAAGGGGGGAGCTTGAGAGCACTTTTGCTGAAGGTTTTGGTCGAGTGGAATGAGTGGGCATCGGTTAAAAATGAGGAGAGAGCTATTTTATACTCAGTAGAAATCTAACCGTTCAGATCTACGTCGGGACTTCCGACACAGATCATGGGACTTTCGACCTATATAGAAAACACTGTTCATGCAAGGCCAAAGTCACTGCGAGAAGGTCACAGTCGGGACTTCCGACGTACGTCATCACTTCTGACTGTCGGGACTTCCGATGTATGTCATCACTTCCGATGCACGCAGGCCGCAAACCAACCAGATGGCCAGGTGTTATGACTCCCGACTTGGGTCGGGACTCCTGACCGTCGTGACTCCCGACTCACGTTGGGACTTCCGACGGCCACAGTCACCGCGCAAGCTAAGTGACTGGGCGTCATCACTTCCGGCGTGAGTCATGATTTCCGACGGTCGGGATAGAGTTCCGACTTACGTCGGGACTTCCGACACCAAAAGTCACTAAAAGCTATTCAACGTGCTCGTGAAGTGCTAGAGTGTCTCTCTTTTGATTTTATTTTTATACTTGAGCACTCTATCTTTCTCAGACCACCTAGATTTGCATCCCCCTTTATAGTGTGGCATAGCCTAAACTCAAGATCAAATATCAAAGAATTTAAACACTTTTGAGTCCATCACCGCGCCGTTTTGTAACTCAGGCTCCACCATCTCATGTGTTATCCTCATTGTTATTTTACTTGCTTGTCATCTCGATAAATCTCATTAGTCCTCTAATCATGTGGTCATTATCACCAAAACCCACAATTAGGGCTTGATTGCACTTACAGTGAGAATTAGCCGTTGGGCGCCAATGGTCTTCTTCAAATGGCTAGTGCCATGTGGCACACGTCAAAGGTGTCGGACCGTGAGAAATGGTCCGACGGTTGTGTCTTGGTGCGGTCCAACGGTCGGTTCGGCTGTTTATTGTGGGCAACGGCTCCTTTGACCTTGAGGGCCATAACAGGAGCTGTTGGCCCGCCTTGGCTGAGGTTGAGCACCTTGGGGGACTTAGTGTCCATGCTTGAGAGTGTTTGAGAGTCCTCTAACTCACTTGTGCTTGCAAGAGTGCATCTGATTGCGAGTGTGTGATCGCTAGTGCATTGCATTGAGAGATTGCAAGGTGTGGCACTAGGTGGTCGAGTTGCAAGCCGGTGGTGCTTGTTACTCTTGGAGGTTGCCACCTCCTAGATGGCTTTGTGGCTATGGTCTGCGTCATGAAGCCCACAAGAAGCTTGTGCGTGGCTCCGGAGAAAAGCTTGTGAGGGGTGTTGTGCTCGCCCCACGGGAGATGCGAAGAGCAACTCTAGTAGAGCAAGGTGCGGAGAGCATCAAGTGGTCCAGGCAGGTCGAGTGCTAGAGCTCGTGGTGAGCACTCCACGTGGGAGAGTGTGACTTAAGGGTCACCACTAGCAAGAGGACCGGTGACAACCTTGAGCTTGCCTCAACGGGGAGTAGGTGGTTGTTAAGCCACCGAACCTCGGGATAAAAATCACCGTGTCATCTTCATCCTATTGGTTTGCTTACTCCTAACACAAGCTTGCTTTACTCATTCATATATTGTTCTTGTGTTGTTGCTCTTGCTTAGCTAGTTTGCTTGTGTAGCAGAGTAGTAGCTCCCTTGAGTAACTAGCTGGCTTGTGTAGGCTTGCTAGTTACATGCTTTGTTTGTGTAGCTAAGTAGCTGTTGATCTCTCTAGTTTGGTTTGTGTAGCCTTGCTAGTAGAGAAGTACTAGTTAGCTTAGGTTTTGTGTGCTTTGCATTACTAGTATGTGTAGGAGCTCCCCGGTTGCTTGAGTACTAGTTGCATAGGTTTGTGTGACCTTACAAACTAGAATTGTTTAGGTGAGCTCTACCTAGCCCGGCACCTTAGTTTCTCAAATTAGGATCATTTGTAAGGTGCTTGAAAACAGAAATAGAGGGGTCTAGTCTTGGCTAGACCGAGTAGTTTAATTCCACATTTCTTTCGGTTAGTCGGTGCGATTAAGTTTTAGAAAGGACTATTTACACCCCCTCTAGTCCGCCATCTTGACCCTACACCATGCTACACCTCGAGCCGAATCCACACGATTAGCTAGTCACCACTAAGTACTCTGCTTGTCACACCCATATATGACATGCGGTATGTACGGGTGTTACTCCAACTCACTATCATAGAGAGACGATCCTTAGATACTCCATGAGCTACATTACTCGAGATTCAACCCTCGTTGAGTTAAGTTCTCACAATAAGTTCTGTCGGATATATGGGCCCGAGGTACCTTCACCGCCCATATACCCGATCCATGCTTGTCTATCGGGCCGAAGATGATGAAGAATGAGGCCCGCATAGGCCCGGTAAATCCACAAGCTTGGAGATCAAGTCACTCCGAGGATATCTGGCGCCGTCATATCTAGGCGATAGGATAGAATCATTATGTTATGCTTTCCATGTAACAAACTAGGAAGCACATCTGTTAGCCGATCAAACCCATTGTAATCCTACCCCCTGGACTATATAAGGAGGGGTAGGGGCCTCCCGATCGAGATCCCATCTTCTACATTCTAGCGCATAGATACAAGCAACAACCCTTGTAACCGAACATAGGAATACAGAGAGAAGCTACTTCAAACTGGACATAGGGCACCACGTGCCTGAACCAGTACAATCCCTGTGTCTTATGTGCTACCCATTTGATTCCCTATATGCGAATACTGCTAGGTATTGCCGGAGCTAATTCTTCCGACAGTTGGCGTGCCAGGTGTTTCAGATGGGCTTCATCACTAGGGTTTAGGGTTTAGGCGCCAACCAGATGCAGCTGGATGATAACATCACTGTTAGCAGTATTGCCTTCATTGCCGATCGGTTTGGGAACTTGCATCTGCAAGATCTCGAGCCACACGTACAAGTAGAGGAGCAGCCGTTGTTTGATCTCTTGTACCTCACCGAGCTCGGAAGTGCCATGGAAGCGTGGCTGGTTCAGCTAGCCCAACACATGAACCGCAATGCCGAGCAAGCCTTCTCCAAGTTCTGTCGGGAGTACCTCCTTGACATAGCTTTTGAGATCTGGAAAGATCCGCGCTAGACCAGCGACATGGATCCACCACCACTACCTGGCTACGTCCTGTGTGGATTCTCTGACAGGCCAGGAATGCAGCGATGATTCACGCCTGGTGGCCAAGCCGCCAGGATCCCCCCTAACAGGGCCAGGCCTTCCCGGATAAGGAAGAAGGATCACAAGCGCAAGGGCCAAAACACTGGCCACAAGAAGAAGCAAGGCAACCAGGACAAGTTCAACCAGATAATGAACAGTCTATGCCAAAATCATGGTTTTCCAGTCACTCACATCGCCAAAGATTGCATCATCTATAGGAGGATGCTCGCCGACGAGGAGAGGGCAGCCAGAAGAGGCTTCTCGAGCAATGATAAGCGATGCAGAGAGGACAATCAAGATCGCGACGTCGAGCGCATCATGATCATCTTTGGCAGACCTGAAGCTCACTAAGATCAGCAAAGCCAGAACCTTGTGGACCAAGAGGTATATGCCACGGTACCCACTACATCCCTTCAGCTATCGTTGTCTGAGAGACCGATTACCTTTGAAAAAAATGACCACCCCGATCACATCGTCGAGGCCAGTTGATTCCCCCTTGTGGTCATCGCGGTGATCGAGACCGTGCGGGTGACCAAGATCTTCATGGACGGAGGAAGTAGTATCAACGTCCTATACTGGGATACTTTTGAGAAGCTAAAGATCGGCATCAATAGACTACGCCCGCATGGGGTCCGATCTAAGGGATCACCCAGGACGGTTAGTAATGCCCGTGGGCACCATTGCTCTCAAGGTCACATTTGGCGATGCGGTACACTACCACGAGGAGACACTCTCCTTCGAGGTCATCCACATTGAGGGACCCTGCCACACCGTGTTGGGAAGCCCATGCTTTGTCAAATTCATGGCTGTCCCGAACTACACCTATTTGAAGATGAAGATGTCGGGCCCTCACGGTGTCATCACGGTGGCTATCGAGCATGCCATACAGGACCTTCACCCTGACGAGCGTGAACTCGGCTATGAGATTTAGCAGAACCTAGACTCGGGGGCTCTAAGGCCAGCACCTCCATGATAGGAGTACAAGTTGGAGCCAGCCAAGCCGAAGGGTGTACCACCCTCCAATTTATGCCATCAGGCCCATCAATACCTTCGGCGTTTACCTCGGGTGACGATTCGAAGAAGGTGCAACTCGAGAAGGAGGATGACAGCAAGACCACTAACATAGGCAAAAACCTAAACCAGGCTCAGTAGGATGCGTTTATCAACTTCCTAGTCGAAAATCGAGATATTGTTGGCGGTTACTAACGACATATTCCATACCGCCAACTTGTATGAAAAATGGAGAAAAACACATGTTTTACATGCATATGTCTTTGATATTCACCTAGTTCCACATGTATTGGAAGATTACTGTTTTGCAGGACTTAAGTGTGGAATTAGTGTAAAACTCGGGAAAATGCGCAATCAACAAAGCGTATTCGCACGGCCCAAGTTGAAGAATGTGAAGAAGGTCAAATCCACGACGCGAACCAGGGCCAATACCCAACATAGAAGTGATCCAGACCCATCATGGAGCCCACCAGACAAAGTCAGTGGCGAGAGGCGGCAGCCAGGGTGCGGCCGACCCCCTGGTGCGGCCGCCCCCCTGGTGGCATGTCTCGGGCCCATCTTTCGCAAGTCGGTTCCTATGGCAGTGCTAAAGGCGGTTCCATAGGTTACCAAGAATATTCGTCCACGAACCGACCTTTAGGCACTATAAAATGCAGCCATGTTCTCCTCTGTAAATCAAGTTTCACATAAGTCACACATTCAGGCAATACAACTCCAGAGCTCTCTAGTTTTAGTTTATCCTTTTAGTTTTAGTTTAGATCTAGAGCAGAGCTTCAAGTTGTAAAGAGGAGAAGAACATTTTGGCTGTTCTTGGTATGAATAAATCTAGTTCTAGGTCTATCTTGTTCTTGTTCTCTACTTATATTTATAGTATTGTTCTTGAATTAGAGCTAAGTTCTACATTCATGTTCTTCGTATTAGAACTAGTTCTTAGTTCAAGTATCTTGATCATGATGATTAGAACTTTGATCTTAGCTAAACATATAATTAATGTGATCATGTTTAGATTAATGTTTAGATGGTGGTTTACCAAGTCTTCGGATTCGCATATGTTCTCGACCTGGGGGGACATATGTGGTTTCCGTGTATGCAAGTATGGTACTTGGATACAAGGGAACGGGTAATTGCAGTTCGTACTCCATGGTAGTGGGATAGGCGGCAGGTGGTGACAGCCCTGTCCGTCCCTCGTATTCCCCCACGTTCGGGTATGGTGTAGGAGTCTAAAGCGATGCGGGGAGCTGGCAGACCAGACCTTAGGCATTCTCCCGATCCATCTAGATGTGAATCTAACCATGTTTATATTAATTGTATGACTTACTAGAATTCTTGACAATAACTATAATAGATTGTTCTAGTTAGGATATTCTTTTATTCTTTTATTTAATTATCATCCTTTACCTCTGATAGAGATGCTCATTTATGCCTGTGTGAAACTTCACTATCCCCCAATTTATCAATGCTTCATTTACCCCTGATGAACAATTGATTATTATGCTATATTATTAACATTGAGCTATCCAATATCCATGATTAGCTATTGCCTTCCCATGGGAAAATATAAATAACGATACCCTGAATACTCTGGGTGAAATGCTACAATGATAGATCTGTGCGCTTGCGGATTGAATAGAGCCTGAACTATCAGTGTATTTGTTAGCATTATTATCTATGAATGGTTGAAATGCTACATTCATAGTGATGATGTTAATAAGTACCAATAAGTATTTCTAGCGCCATTGCCTAGAATGGGTCATATCACTATTCTTGGTAATGACGTTAAGAAATGCCAACAGATATCTTTGCATGGAAGCCTTTTGACATGCCGGGGATCCCGAGAGAAGTCGCCAAGCACTCCTTGAGGATAAAAGCTGATTCAAAGTCGGTAAAGCAATGCTTGAGGAGATTCGACGATGAGAAGCGCAAAGAAATAGAGGAAGAGGTAGACAAACTCCTAGCTACAGGGTTCATCAGGGAGGTTTTGCATCCAGACTGGTTAGCAAATCCAGTCCTTGTACCCAAAAAGAATAATAAATGGAGAATGTGCATTGACTATATGAGCCTTTACAAGGCATGTCCCAAGGATCCTTATCCTTTACCTCGTATATATCAAATCATCGACTCTACTGCAGGTTTTGAGTTGCTTTGTTTTCTCGACGCGTATTCTGGTAACACCAGATTCGAATGAAAGAATTCGATCAACTAGCTACTTCATTCATTACCCCGATCGGAGCATATGCTATGTTATGATGTCGTTCAGGCTAAAGAACGTGGGGGCTACTGACCAACGCTGCATGCAATGCTACCTCTACAACCAAATTGGTAAGACATAGAAGACTACGTCGATGACATCATGGTCAAATCGACAAAGGCTGAGGATCTTATCAAGGATCTTTTGGAGACTTTTAATAGCCTTTGGAAGTTTAACATCAAACTCAATCCGAAGAAGTGTACCTTTGGCATGCCATCGAGCAAACTGCTCGGGCACATCGTATCGCCACGAGGAATCAAGACTAATCCGGTCAAGGTGAAGGCTATCCTTGACATAGGGCCACCTCGAGAGCTCAGGGATGCCCAAAATCTAACGGGATCTTTGGCTTCTCTAAGCCAGTTCATCTCCTAACTAGGTGAAAGGATCTAAATGGCTAGAGGGGGTGAATAGCCTATAAAAATTTCGTGCAAAACACTAGAGCAAACTAGTTAGACAATACAATGGCGCTAAGCAATTTTGCTCTAGCTCTACTACACCACAAGCAAGTCTCCTACACAATGCTAGTTGCTATGATATCTAAGGTTTTTTGTCACACAAACACACAACTTATCAACTAAGCCTACCACTACACCTAGCAAGAGCTACTAGCAAAGTAATTAAACTAATTATGACTACACTAGCTCTACACTAGGCTACACAACCACACAAAGCAAGTATAGAAATGTAATGCAAGTGAGGTAGTGAGCAAACCAAACCGGGCAAGAGACAATTGAATACCAATTGAACACCAAGATTTATCCCCGTGGTTCGATTGCTTGCCGGCAACCTACGTCCACGTTGTGGCGAGTCATTAACTAGGTGGCTCACGCGCTAATAGGCATCACACGCCTAGCCCACACTTGGGCACCATAAGAACCACCCTAGAGAGCACTCCACAAGCCTCAATTTCACTAGAGTAGCTTTTTGCGAATCTCCCGCGGGGACTAAGCTCAAGAACCCCTCACAATCAATCGATTAGAGCAAAAAACAATCACCACCTTCCACTCAACGATCCTTCAATCACCGGGCTGGCTTGGTGACGGCAATCACCAAGAGTAACAAGAGATCCACTAACCCAACTTGCCCAACTAGTGCCACAAGATGCAAGAACTCGATGCAATGCACTAGAGGCTCTCAATCTCACTCCAAATGTGATCCAAAGTGATGCAAGTGAGTGGATTATGTTCTTTTGCTCTCAAGAGGTTTGCACAACTGAATGGGGTTCCAAGAGAGTGTCCTTGGCCAGCCAAGTGGTCTATTTATAGCCCAAGCCAAAGAGCCAACCGTTACCTCTTGATGTGTTGGCTGCGGGTGCACCGGATGCCGCACCAGACACGTTCAGTGCGTGCCCAAACGGCTAGTTTCTAACATTCACAAATTCGACCGTTGGCGCTATCAGAGATCCAGTGTGCCACCGGATACAACACCAGTCATGTTGCACTGGACGTGGCAGCTGGTTTTTCACTCTGCGCAGTTTTAGCTGGAGCACCATCCACTCCGGTGTGCACCGGTCGTGTCACAGCGGACAGGGGACACAGAGAGGTTGCAAACCTACTCACTCACGCGTAATAGGCACCGGTCATGTCCGGTGTGCACCGGTTGTGTCACATCGGATACGGCACATAGAGAGCTTGTAATCGGGGGTCTTCAGCTCTATAACGCATTGGTCATCACTGGTGTTGTATCCGGTGGCACACTGGATCTCTGATAGCGCCAACGGTCGAATTTGTGAATGTTAGAAACTAGCCGTTTGGGCACGCACTGAACGTGTCTGGTGCGGCATCCGGTGCACCCGCAGCCAACACATCAAGAGGTAACGGTTGGCTCTTTGGCTTGGGCTATAAATAGACCACTTGGCTGGCCAAGGACACTCTCTTGGAACCCCATTCAGTTGTGCAAACCTCTTGAGAGCAAAAGAACATAATCCACTCACTTGCATCACTTTGGATCACATTTGGAGTGAGATTGAGAGCCTCTAGTGCATTGCATCGAGTTCTTGCATCTTGTGGCACTAGTTGGGCAAGTTGGGTTAGTGGATCTCTTGTTACTCTTGGTGATTGCCGTCACCAAGCCAGCCCGGTGATTGAAGGATCGTTGAGTGGAAGGTGGTGATTGTTTTTTGCTCTAATCGATTGATTGTGAGGGGTTCTTGAGCTTAGTCCCCGCGGGAGATTCGCAAAAAGCTACTCTAGTGAAATTGAGGCTTGTGGAGTGCTCTCTAGGGTGGTTCTTATGGTGCCCAAGTGTGGGCTAGGCGTGTGATGCCTATTAGCGCGTGAGCCACCTAGTTAATGACTCGCCACAACGTGGACGTAGGTTGCCGGCAAGCAATCGAACCACGGGGATAAATCTTGGTGTTCAATTGGTATTCAATTGTCTCTTGCCCGGTTTGGTTTGCTCACTACCTCACTTGCATTACATTTCTATACTTGCTTTGTGTGGTTGTGTAGCCTAGTGTAGAGCTAGTGTAGTCATAATTAGTTTAATTACTTTGCTAGTAGCTCTTGCTAGGTGTAGTGGTAGGCTTAGTTGATAAGTTGTGTGTTTGTGTGACAAAAAACCTTAGATATCATAGCAACTAGCATTGTGTAGGAGACTTGCTTGTGGTGTAGTAGAGCTAGAGCAAAATTGCTTAGCGCCATTGTATTGTCTAACTAGTTTGCTCTAGTGTTTTGCACGAAATTTTTATAGGCTATTCACCCCCTCTAGCCATTTAGATCCTTTCACCTAGTTAGGAGATGAACTGGCTTAGAGAAGCCAAAGATCCCGTTAGATTTTGGGCATCCCTGAGCTCTCGAGGTGGCCCTATGTCAAGGATAGCCTTCACCTTGACCGGATTAGTCTTGATTCCTCGTGGCGATACGATGTGCCCGAGCAGTTTGCTCGATGGCATGCCAAAGGTACACTTCTTCGGATTGAGTTTGATGTTAAACTTCCAAAGGCTATTAAAAGTCTCCAAAAGATCCTTGATAAGATCCTCAGCCTTTGTCGATTTGACCATGATGTCATCGACGTAGTCTTCTATGTCTTACCAATTTGGTTGTAGAGGTAGCATTGCATGCAGCGTTGGTCAGTAGCCCCCACGTTCTTTAGCCTGAACGACATCATAACATAGCATATGCTCCGATCGGGGTAATGAATGAAGTAGCTAGTTGATCGAATTCTTTCATTCGAATCTGGTGTTACCAGAATACGCGTCGAGAAAACAAAGCAACTCAAAACCTGCAGTAGAGTCGATGATTTGATATATACGAGGTAAAGGATAAGGATCCTTGGGACATGCCTTGTAAAGGCTCATATAGTCAATGCACATTCTCCATTTATTATTCTTTTTGGGTACAAGGACTGGATTTGCTAACCAGTCTGGATGCAAAACCTCCCTGATGAACCCTGTAGCTAGGAGTTTGTCTACCTCTTCCTCTATTTCTTTGCGCTTCTCATCGTCGAATCTCCTCAAGCATTGCTTTACCGACTTTGAATCAGCTTTTATCCTCAAGGAGTGCTTGGCGACTTCTCTCGGGATCCCCGGCATGTCAAAAGGCTTCCATGCAAAGATATCTGTTGGCATTTCTTAACGTCATTACCAAGAATAGTGATATGACCCATTCTAGGCAATGGCGCTAGAAATACTTATTGGTACTTATTAACATCATCACTATGAATGTAGCATTTCAACCATTCATAGATAATAATGCTAACAAATACACTGATAGTTCAGGCTCTATTCAATCCGCAAGCGCACAGATCTATCATTGTAGCATTTCACCCAGAGTATTCAGGGTATCGTTATTTATATTTTCCCATGGGAAGGCAATAGCTAATCATGGATATTGGATAGCTCAATGTTAATAATATAGCATAATAATCAATTGTTCATCAGGGGTAAATGAAGCATTGATAAATTGGGGGATAGTGAAGTTTCACACAGGCATAAATGAGCATCTCTATCAGAGGTAAAGGATGATAATTAAATAAAAGAATAAAAGAATATCCTAACTAGAACAATCTATTATAGTTATTGTCAAGAATTCTAGTAAGTCATACAATTAATATAAACATGGTTAGATTCACATCTAGATGGATCGGGAGAATGCCTAAGGTCTGGTCTGCCAGCTCCCCGCATCGCTTTAGACTCCTACACCATACCCGAACGTGGGGGAATACGAGGGACGGACAGGGCTGTCACCACCTGCCGCCTATCCCACTACCATGGAGTACGAACTGCAATTACCCGTTCCCTTGTATCCAAGTACCATACTTGCATACACGGAAACCACATATGTCCCCCCAGGTCGAGAACATATGCGAATCCGAAGACTTGGTAAACCACCATCTAAACATTAATCTAAACATGATCACATTAATTATATGTTTAGCTAAGATCAAAGTTCTAATCATCATGATCAAGATACTTGAACTAAGAACTAGTTCTAATACGAAGAACATGAATGTAGAACTTAGCTCTAATTCAAGAACAATACTATAAATATAAGTAGAGAACAAGAACAAGATAGACCTAGAACTAGATTTATTCATACCAAGAACAGCCAAAATGTTCTTCTCCTCTTTACAACTTGAAGCTCTGCTCTAGATCTAAACTAAAACTAAAAGGATAAACTAAAACTAGAGAGCTCTGGAGTTGTATTGCCTGAATGTGTGACTTATGTGAAACTTGATTTACAGAGGAGAACATGGCTGCATTTTATAGTGCCTAAAGGTCGGTTCGTGGACGAATATTCTTGGTAACCTATGGAACCGCCTTTAGCACTGCCATAGGAACCGACTTGCGAAAGATGGGCCCGAGACATGCCACCAGGGGGGCGGCCGCACCAGGGGGTCGGCCGCACCCTGGCTGCCGCCTCTCGCCACTGACTTTGTCTGGTGGGCTCCATGATGGGTCTGGATCACTTCTATGTTGGGTATTGGCCCTGGTTCGCGTCGTGGATTTGACCTTCTTCACATTCTTCAACTTGGGCCGTGCGAATACGCTTTGTTGATTGCGCATTTTCCCGAGTTTTACACTAATTCCACACTTAAGTCCTGCAAAACAGTAATCTTCCAATACATGTGGAACTAGGTGAATATCAAAGACATATGCATGTAAAACATGTGTTTTTCTCCATTTTTCATACAAGTTGGCGGTATGGAATATGTCGTTAGTAACCGCCAACAATATCTCGATTTTCGACTAGGAAGTTGATAAACGCATCCTACTGAGCCTGGTTTAGGTTTTTGCCTATGTTAGTGGTCTTGCTGTCATCCTCCTTCTCGAGTTGCACCTTCTTCGAATCGTCACCCGAGGTAAACGCCGAAGGTATTGATGGGCCTGATGGCATAAATTGGAGGGTGGTACACCCTTCGGCTTGGCTGGCTCCAACTTGTACTCCTATCATGGAGGTGCTGGCCTTAGAGCCCCCGAGTCTAGGTTCTGCTAAATCTCATAGCCGAGTTCACGCTCGTCAGGGTGAAGGTCCTGTATGGCATGCTCGATAGCCACCGTGATGACACCGTGAGGGCCCGACATCTTCATCTTCAAATAGGTGTAGTTCGGGACAGCCATGAATTTGACAAAGCATGGGCTTCCCAACACGGTGTGGCAGGGTCCCTCAATGTGGATGACCTCGAAGGAGAGTGTCTCCTCGTGGTAGTGTACCGCATCGCCAAATGTGACCTTGAGAGCAATGGTGCCCACGGGCATTACTAACCGTCCTGGGTGATCCCTTAGATCGGACCCATGCGGGCGTAGTCTATTGATGCCGATCTTTAGCTTCTCAAAAGTATCCCAGTATAGGACGTTGATACTACTTCCTCCGTCCATGAAGATCTTGGTCACCCGCACGGTCTCGATCACCGCGATGACCACAAGGGGGAATCAACTGGCCTCGACGATGTGATCGGGGTGGTCATTTTTTTCAAAGGTAATCGGTCTCTCAGACAACGATAGCTGAAGGGATGTAGTGGGTACCGTGGCATATACCTCTTGGTCCACAAGGTTCTGGCTTTGCTGATCTTAGTGAGCTTCAGGTCTGCCAAAGATGATCATGATGCGCTCGACGTCGCGATCTTGATTGTCCTCTCTGCATCGCTTATCATTGCTCGAGAAGCCTCTTCTGGCTGCCCTCTCCTCGTCGGCGAGCATCCTCCTATAGATGATGCAATCTTTGGCGATGTGAGTGACTGGAAAACCATGATTTTGGCATAGACTGTTCATTATCTGGTTGAACTTGTCCTGGTTGCCTTGCTTCTTCTTGTGGCCAGTGTTTTGGCCCTTGCGCTTGTGATCCTTCTTCCTTATCCGGGAAGGCCTGGCCCTGTTAGGGGGGATCCTGGCGGCTTGGCCACCAGGCGTGAATCATCGCTGCATTCCTGGCCTGTCAGAGAATCCACACAGGACGTAGCCAGGTAGTGGTGGTGGATCCATGTCGCTGGTCTAGCGCGGATCTTTCCAGATCTCAAAAGCTATGTCAAGGAGGTACTCCCGACAGAACTTGGAGAAGGCTTGCTCGGCATTGCGGTTCATGTGTTGGGCTAGCTGAACCAGCCACGCTTCCATGGCACTTCCGAGCTCGGTGAGGTACAAGAGATCAAACAACGGCTGCTCCTCTACTTGTACGTGTGGCTCGAGATCTTGCAGATGCAAGTTCCCAAACCGATCGGCAATGAAGGCAATACTGCTAACAGTGATGTTATCATCCAGCTGCATCTGGTTGGCGCCTAAACCCTAAACCCTAGTGATGAAGCCCATCTGAAACACCTGGCACGCCAACTGTCGGAAGAATTAGCTCCGGCAATACCTAGCAGTATTCGCATATAGGGAATCAAATGGGTAGCACATAAGACACAGGGATTGTACTGGTTCAGGCACGTGGTGCCCTATGTCCAGTTTGAAGTAGCTTCTCTCTGTATTCCTATGTTCGGTTACAAGGGTTGTTGCTTGTATCTATGCGCTAGAATGTAGAAGATGGGATCTCGATCGGGAGGCCCCTACCCCTCCTTATATAGTCCAGGGGGTAGGATTACAATGGGTTTGATCGGCTAACAGATGTGCTTCCTAGTTTGTTACATGGAAAGCATAACATAATGATTCTATCCTATCGCCTAGATATGACGGCGCCAGATATCCTCGGAGTGACTTGATCTCCAAGCTTGTGGATTTACCGGGCCTATGCGGGCCTCATTCTTCATCATCTTCGGCCCGATAGACAAGCATGGATCGGGTATATGGGCGGTGAAGGTACCTCGGGCCCATATATCCGACAGAACTTATTGTGAGAACTTAACTCAACGAGGGTTGAATCTCGAGTAATGTAGCTCATGGAGTATCTAAGGATCGTCTCTCTATGATAGTGAGTTGGAGTAACACCCGTACATACCGCATGTCATATATGGGTGTGACAAGCAGAGTACTTAGTGGTGACTAGCTAATCGTGTGGATTCGGCTCGAGGTGTAGCATGGTGTAGGGTCAAGATGGCGGACTAGAGGGGGTGTAAATAGTCC